>JAIEZT010001373.1:24179192-24219192 GCA_019594935.1 Periophthalmus modestus
AGTAAAATGCATATCCTATGAGACCACTGGAGACAGTAGGTGTGTGTGGGACTGGATAGTATGTCCAAAACTTGGAGCCATTCCAAAGGTGATCGATCACATTTTGCTTTGCCCATCCCTACGGTGCACTTTTAAACCCGTCAACATCAGCTGCTGTTTGCACACATTACAAGTGTCAGGTGGATCAGGGAATCCATGTGCCCCTGAGGGCCCGGGGGTCTTGTGAGGGGATAGGCCGGTATCTGCTCCTCTTTAATACTCCTTTTTGTTGTGCACAGTTCCACAACTTGCAAGAGTTAAGGCACAGCGCATCATTGGCCAACAAAGTCTTCATCCAAAGGGACTACAGCGAGGGGACGACGTGCAAGTTTCAGACCAAGTTTCCCTCTGAGCTGGAGACAAGGGTAGGTTCATAAAAATAACCAGTATTGCCAATAGGCCTACGCAAGTGTCACTGTTTAAGGCAGTTTATGGGGATGTTTTACCTGAACTGTTAAAGGTGCACTATACAATTTTTGCCTGCCACCTGCTTGTCTCGATGGAGATGTAAAGTTTTTGTCCAGAATGTTTCCCAGTATGGCATTAAACTTATCTATCTCCATGGAGATAAGTGTAGGTGAAGTCACGTATGACCTGTGCAGGCACGACCCAACTCACAGTAACAATGCATGTCTTTCAAGGCAATAAAAATAACTTTAACTGAATAAATACAACATAGATTAGATAGTTTAACGTCATACTGTAAGGCAAAGCAATAACATCTCCATGGAAACAAGCTTACACTTAAACAAATCACAGTGCATCTTTAAATATGTGCTCTTCTATTTTCATGATAGATAAAAGCTAAATTCTTTGTGTTTACTTAAAAGTTGAAATTAAGACAATAGCATTCCTCCATAGGCAGTTATTGCTTTGTTGAATGCAGCAGCACAAATGTAAATGTCTTTTATGTCTTTAGATTGAGCGGTCTCTCTTTGAGGACACTGTGAAGACACTCAATAACTATTATGCTGAGGCAGAGAAGATCGGCGGGCAGTCGTACCTGGAGGGGTGTCTGGCCTGTGCTACCGCCTACCTGATTTTCCTCTGCATGGAAACACGCTATGAGAAGGTCAGACAGACTCCTGCTGTTGCCAACCCATCACTAAAACTAATGTCACTTTTGAGTTACTATTAAGACAAAATTTTTATAGTATATTAATGACAAATGTAACCTTAAAAAGATTACATATGCATAATAATTTCCAAAAGAGTGAAAATGGTAATGTGTTCTATAAAATATTACAGCTCCAATTGTTTCTTTGAACATTTTTACATCTTTGACTATAAACACAGTTCCATTGCCTATACTTGTCTTGAAAACCATTTTAATTCCTATTATTTTAATAAGTCGCATTTCTCCCTTTCTGGTGCCAGGTGCTGAAGAAAATTGCTAAGTACATCCAAGAGCAGAATGAGAAGATCTACGCTCCCAGAGGCCTGCTCATCACAGATCCCATTGAACGAGGAATGCGAGTTGTATCCTTACAAATAGAGATGTATATTGGTTTGCTGATATTTGGCCTTTTTACCATATCGGTTATCCCTAGGACAATATTTAGTTTGACCGATGTGCTAAAGATGTTCCAAAGAATATGCATAAAACTTTAACTGAACACATAAAAACGTGATGGTAAAGTTCTTTTATAGGTTTATGGTAAAAAGGGCTGTGGGTGAATTTTTAGGAAATTTAAATTACATGATTTGGAGAAAACAATCAAAATTGGCCCTATATAGTAGTAGACCTTATCAGCCATCAGTTTCTCTGGATTCTAAACAATCTGTATTGGAATTGGCCATGAAATAAAAAAAAAAACACACCAGTTGATCTCTACTTTCAAACAGAAACATTGCATGTATCTCCTGTCAGGAGGAGGTTTGCCTTAACTGCTCTTCACAGATTGAAATCTCCATTTATGAGGACCGGGGCTCCAGTGGCTCCAGCTCCAGTAGCAGCTCTGTGTCTGGCAGCACCACACGATGACGGGACATTCAAAACTTCATCATCCTCAACACTTTTAAGGAGTGCTGAAAACACTGTTTCCATGTCTAATGTAGGCCATACATTCCTCCGGGCTGCTCACACAAAGCAATCACTGGCAAATGAGTTCACATATTTGTATGTGTTTTGATGGTGTCCTAACTACTCACACCTCAAAGATGCAAGTGGCAAACATCAAATAAGTGAAGGATGACTGTTCAAACATGAGTGACTGCTGGTGATACTTTGTGGGACCATACCATTATTATCTTGCCTGTGTTTCTAATTTCCACTGGTAAATTAAATGATGTTAAGGAGTAATGAACGGGAGATCACTAGCCTCACCAAACCTCATACCTCACTCAAATATTGTCCAAAAGAGTTTTTAGGAAATGCCCTTTAAGGACATTTCTGTTACCCAGAGCCTGATGATAGTTTAAGTCCCTCTTCTGCTTCCCTTTTGAACAGTGTAGCAAATGAATGTCTCTCAGTATGTTTATAATGTAGCAGATCTTCCATAGAGCCTCTATTAAATGAAAATATCGGCACAAATGAGTCGGTCTCATATTATGAGACTAGTGCTTCCTAAATTAGTTTTATGCAAAAAGACACTGTGCATTTAATGCACCAATCAGTGATGGGTTCACAAGTCTTCCTTTACAGTAAGAAAAATCCACCCATCTCAATGTTTGAACAAATCTCCAAAGATACAACTGCCAAACATTTGCAAATGAGAATGTCTCCTTTATCTAGGAGGCATCTGAAGGTTTTTTTCATATTGTTTATTATTTATTACACAGCACCTGCATATAGTCACTGTCAAATAAATGCTGTTTCATCACTTTGCATCTTTGTTTATTTCATGCATTTCAAATGTTCATTCTTCAGTCCATGCACTTGTCATACAGTGTCTGAAGCAAGACAAAGGGCTGATAAACCAACATAACGTCAGCCACTCCACATTCAGTTTATAGCAATTTAAAGATCAGGGGTTAAAATGCAAAGAACTACAGAAACAATCAAGGCACATAGGAGCAAATATGTAAGAAAGAATGGTTCATACTCAGGACCAGAGGAGTGAATGCTACTGTAAAATGAAGCCAGAGCTGCATTTATGTACAGAGAAGAAAACAAGAGAGGAAGTTAATATTACTACAAAATAATGTCACCCAGTAGTAAAGTAAAGTAGAAGTAAAAGTACTTTTTAAATGTAGTATTGAATCAACATCACCATTTGTACGAATATAATACCACCTATATTATCAGTGTTAGTGCACATCACATTTGGAAAATAATTGAACAAAATTAACAAAACATTAAAACAACTCAGGACAATTTAAAAGTTTGAATTCCAAAATGAAAAAGTGCAAAACACAACTTTCTTCTAAGAACAGAAAAAAATGTTTACGAAAGTTTAAAAAAATACACAGAATTCGACCTCTTCAAAAACTTTAGCATTCTCATCTTCAAATACCTGTAGAACATAAAGCCATAACAAAATGTAAAAAAAAAATGTCAAAAGTAATAAACTTACTTATTTGACATAGTGATATAACTTGAGGGTGTTCTTACCAGCACAATGGCCATTCTTGACAGTAAAATCTTGGCCACACTAAAGATGGATTAATTTGTATTATTATTATGTTTTCCTTCAATATTTACCCTACGTATTCCAAAGTCTGTTCTTACCTGTGTATCATCTGCTAACACCGACATTGCTCCGTCTCTTGGATAAGCGACTTCTAGCACTGAGTTCATCTCTCCAGGCTGAAGAGACCGAGTCATTGTTGTGCCATCGGGCCAAGACACTTCCAGGACCTTCACCTCATCACCTCCTGTGCCCAAAACATAAGGAATTAAAGTAAGTATTTTAAGTAACCAAAACAAACTGCAGCATTGAATTACATAAACCAAGTCTGTGGGCAGTTAAAGCCTTTCAGACTTCTATTGCTCCGAGTTGTGTCTTATGTGTTTTGTGCTTTTACTGTTTTACTGCTCCTTTGTTACCAGCCTAGAGACTAGAGACAGACACTAGTACTTTTGCACTTAAGTTGTGTTGTATTTGTTGCAGGTGTGACTGTCCCTATAACAAACAAACAAACAAACAAATAAATGAATAAACCTAAAATTAAAAAAAACATCATAATTATGGCTTAGTAACAAATAAAATAGGTTGCAATTATGTTTTTCCATTTGACAAAACTGCACAAAATCATCTCATTATTCTACAGATTGAACCTCATCTAGATTTCGATGATCTCCCCATGTTTGTACTCCCATGATGCAGTCTGCTATTTTGTCATCTCAATATTGATCGTAGTTATCTAGGGCTTTTTGAGGACTGCCTAAAATGGTGAGGTTACATACCCAAACCGAAGTGTGCCACAGGCTCCATCTCACAGAGGTAGCCCGAGCCGCTGTCGATGATGCGTGTGTGAGCTCCACTCTGATTGGTGAACACGGTCACTTTGGCTCCACGTGCAAAAGACCCAAACTGAGTCCGGGGGATGATCCGCAGCCAGTTATGGGATGAGCCCTGACAAAATGAGACACAAGGTTGTAAGATTGTATTGTCAGATGTATTTTTATTTTTAAAATTTTATTTGTTCTTTTATATGAGAGCACACACATATACAGTACATTCACAGAAAGAACATGAGTAGAATCCCTACCCCATTCTTTTCACAATAAATAAACACAGATGGCCTCATGTGATCAACTTAAATACTAAGGGTTACTAGTACAGTTTACATTTTTTAAACATTTAACATGTTTTCATACAATTTCATCAGTATTTTAATAATGTTCAACAATGCCAAGTGTATTAATTGTCTGCTCTGCTCAGCATATGAAATACAGTACCAAAATGGTGAAAAGATAAACAAATGGCCAAGGAAGTCCAGACTGAACAATTCGATAAGAAAGTCATGGGGAGACTTTTTGCGACCGGGACATAGACCATTTTGGCCTGGTATTAATTAGCGACTTTAACAATGATCTGCCTTATTCACATTTATTTTATTTTTTTTTTTATTTCTAATAATAATAATAACTCACCTGTGTGACTTTAAAAACAGATATTGGCTGCTGAGCACTCTCTCCGTGTGCTAAAAACAGCTCCAGCTGCCCATCACCATCTAAGTCTGTGACTGTGCCTCCTGAACAAACAATACAAATACAATGTAAAAACTGTACAATTACTGAATACAAATATATAATACTACTAATAGGAAATCTAAATAATGCATGATTTTTTAATATTATGATTTTTTAAATTTTATTTATTTGTTTAATTCAGAACCTTCATTGCGTACTGAATAGTAAAGTACATATTTTTATTAAATCTTTCCCCAGGTCAAATACCTGTTCCTCTTCCCTGTGGCTCTGCAGCTTCCCCCACATTTAGTTCGTCAATCACAGGGTCTGCATTGATCTTTCTGGAGACCCTGAAGTGTAAAAAAAAAAAAAAAAAAAAAATTAAAATATATTCATGTATGTAATTATTAGTAATTCATTGTTACTTAATAAACTATCTAAGTAACCTAGAGATAGCATCTAAACTGGCTGGACAGAAAAATTTGTGTCAGAAAGCAAAAAGGACCAAGTCAAAGATAAATACTATGGACTGCTCTGTATACAATTGGCTTAACAAATCAGCTCAAGTACAATTGCTACAAACTTTTAATATTTAAAAATATTACCTGAAAACCCTGTTAGGTGCATTGCCTCTATATGCAATGTTATTAAAAAACACTTCTAGCTCCTTGTCATTATCAAAGTCAGCAACAATTATGGTTCGAATTGGCGAGGGGTTGGCAAATCCTCCAGTAGCTATGTTCTGTAAACAAAACATATTGATAATAAAATATATATAAATACATGTATTCAAACTCCATAATACTGTGTTTTCTTATTTTTTTTACTCTGAAGTTTGAGTTGCTGCCCTGTAGATAAAGTCTGTGTGGTCCATTCCAGTTTCCATAGACTATGTCTGTCTTGCCATCACCATTGAAGTCAGCCAGAGCCACTCCTCTGCCATGCTGGTACCTATCCTCCACACCTATTATCAATGTAAAACTCCATATCAAAAGTACTATCTAAAAACATAACCAAATGAAAGAAATTCTATGCAACATTAACCTGCTTTTTTAGCCATGTCCACAAATGTTCCGTCTCCATTGTTCTTGAAGAGGAAGTTTGCTCCATTTTCGTTGTCGCAGAACACATCAGACCTCGCCTGGTTGAGGATGGGGCCAACCACGACACCACGGCCTCCTGCACAGTGCACACAGTTACGCCACAGCCTATAAATGCATTCATACAGTTTTACATTTTACCACCCACACCACTGAGGTTTTACCTGTGAATTTGTTGACTCCAGCTATTGCGGCTACATCAGAGAGAGCTATAGATCCTTTGGTCACGTCACTCACAGTCTCATCCATTTCTATCAGAGCGTGTGGCCCAACATTTCCGCTGGCATAATTTGCAACATAGACTGAATACTTCCCTGTTCCCTATTATATGAAAGTGCAGTCATGGCAAAATGATTTGGGACAATGAAATAATGTGCTTGTGACTATTTACCTTTCTGTCAACACAAGCCACTGACCGACCTGCCATGCGATTAGCCACACCTCTACGGACATTGATCTCATCACTGAGAAGATCTTCAAAATGCCCATTGCGAAATTTAAATAACTTGTCGGAGTAAGTTGCCCTTCCTGAAATGTAGAAATATAATCATACCAATAATAGCTAATTTGTTACATAAAAAAAAATCTAATACTTTACCAGAATATGCATTATTAGTGTTCAGGAAGTAGATCTCTTCACGTCCATCTCCGTCCACATCACAGGCAGTGACTCCAATGGCATTTCCACCTGTATCCCTCAAGGCGTAATAAGGGGAGTTAGGGTCATCCACTGCTATGTTTACAAGCCTGTTCTGGGCACTGTCATACTTGAGGACCAGGTTAGGACCATTGTACCTGAAAGAAGGGAAAGAATTTACAATAGTTGTACATTCACAATACACTGAGTAGAGCTTGGTGGCATAAGGAAGCATTTGGTTGGCAACCATTCTTATGATTGGTGATAAATATATTTTTGACAGTTGATGTTATATAAAACTCATAGAAGGCCATAGAGGGTTCATTGTAGGTAGGTATAGTAAGTGCCCATTAAAAAACACTTACCCTGCTACAACCACTTCCAGGGTCCCATCCCCATCCACATCTGTTACTGCCATCCCATAGTTGAGCTGTGTTGGGTTGTGCAGCCTGTCTGGAGGCAGCACAGACTGGGTTACATCCCGAAACAGAGGCTCGGATCCCAGCGTCAGAGCGGCATGGTGACAGAAGCCAACCAGAAGAAACCAGCACCACATGACTGTATTCTGTCAGGCGTAAAAATACTAGTTAACTAGTTAAATACAGCACAAACTCAAATCAGTCTTATCAGTTAAATGGCCAAATGATAGTGATGGGCATAATAAGCTACTCAACAGTGACAATATGTTATGTCTGCTACAGTGTGATAACACAAAAACACAAGTTACAACAGCACACATAGCCCTAATGAAATAAACCACATACATCGCTGCAAATGGCTGTGTTAGGTCTCCTATGTCAACGTCTTGTAGTGCATACGGATCATAATCACTGGAAAATGAGCATTAAAAGATAAAAGCACTATCTTCTTACCCGCAGCGCATATATGTTGTCTTAACTGGTCAGAGCATCCCCTTTTCCCCAGGAATTATATAATTTCATTGTGTTTTTTTCACCTTACACAAGTCATGTTTTGAAACAGCTTGTGTAAGTGCAGGCCGTTTGCCCAATCAGCGAAAATCATCCTTTTTTGACCAATAGCCATAGAACTTGACGGAAGTGCCTTCTGTTTGTAGTTTTCAGTATCAAAAAGTGTATACATAATTCCTCTGAAGAATGCATTTACCTGAAACAATTTAGATGTTTAATCTTAGCGTTTTTCAGTCTATTATGAACTTCACGGACAATTTTCACACCGTAATTTTTTTAAAGTATAATTAGTCTGTCAGATAGCCACTTTTACTACATTTCCCACAACCCCTTGCGCTCAGTTTCTTTTTACGTCATTAATGCGACGTTTTGCAGCTAAACAAACCAAACATCGGTGAGTGAAAACCATGGTGAAAAGCTATTACATCGGCACCCATTGCTATTGGAAAGATTAAAAAAACGTAATAATTTGAATCAAATTGAGGTTATATTGTTTGAAGCTTGCATTTAATGACACATCTGAATAATGTATGGAAGCATTCTTCGTAGCGTTAGCCAAAACAAGGGGGCTGTTTAACCACATAGGACGTCTTTGCTGTGTTTTTAGGAGTTACATTGAATATTCTTTTGTGCAATAATTATTCCAACAGCGAATTTATTCACACTAAAATGTTATGAATAATAGCAACAAAGTATTTTTTCTTCTGTGTTTGTAAATTTGAGACAGCCTGGACAATGGAGCTGGAGAATCCAAAGGAAGAATCTTCTGCAGCACAAGCTTCACCCACACCATCCTCTAAGACCAAACGGCCAAGTCAGCCCCTGTACACCCCCAAACAGCGTCTCCAGTCCTCCAAAGACAAAGCCCAGCCACAGGGAGATGGTAAACCAAAAACCCGGCCTAGATACACCGACAAAGCCCGCAAGAATGCCAGAAACAAGAAGAGCCAGGCTGGGACATCAGAGAACACCACATCTGGAGAAGGAGAGAGTACAGCCAATGCACATAATGACAAGGAAAACACAGAGAGGCTACAGGATACAGCAACCCAAAGCAATGATCAATTTGAGGAGACAGATGTGAAAACAGATGTTGCATCACGGCTAGAGGAAACCACAGCTCAGGGAGAAAATGGAGAAGAGGAAAGTTGGGACACAATGTTCAATGATGATGGAGAGTGTCTGGATCCACACCTGCTTGAAGAGGTTAGGCTAAATTATACAAATTTTAATACCACAGTGATATTAAAACACGCTCTAATAATCACCACTTTAATATTACCTAACATTAACCCATGTGGCCTATACAAATTTTTGTTTAGATCAAGACATTTCTAATGCTACTTAGAAAAGATCCAATTCTGTCTTGTATATGTGATTTTTACAGTATCACTTGATGGGTGAGTTCACTTCATAGTATTATGTAGAAATGTGGTGTTTAATCGGACATCGTCAGAATAAGTGACATGTAACATATGCGTGTGCACATATATACTCTCATAATATCTCTCACATTCCTTACACTACATAATGTTTATTGGGAATTGCTGTCATTGTTTTGATGTTTCTTTATACTAAAATTTCAACAGCTTTCCATAAAGGAAGGAAAAGTGAAAATGTCAATCCAAGGCTCCAGATTTGATTACTACAATATGAACCAAGATTATGACGATGACATCGACCTCACAGAGGATGAGATGTCCCACATTGTTGAGATTTACGACTTTCCTTCCGAATTCAAGACAGAAGACCTGCTCAAATTATTTCACACCAACCAGTATGTGTTAAAAATTGGTAATCAATTTTCTTAATTTGAAACTGAAGCCATGTACTTAATTGTAACTTTCAGACAGAGAGGCTTAGACATTAAGTGGATTGATGAAACACATGCTCTCGGCCTCTTCTCAAGCCCTTTAGCAGGTACAATTTAAACATACGTGTGTGTATTATGATATGTTTTTGACATAACATTTGGTAGATTATTTGTAAATCTTTTTTTTTTCCAGCTCGGGAAGCACTTAGATCCAAACACCCACTGATGAAAGTCCGCCCATTGTCCAAATCATCCTCTGCCACAAAGGCCAAAGCCCGAAGTTGCTCTGGTATGGTTGAAACCTGTAATAATATAAATATATTGATCTTATATTACTAAAATGTGTGTGTTTTAATGTACCGGTATATACTATTAAATAATATTTTTTTTACAATTATTTAAAAATGTTTATTTGATTTGAAGACTACCTCCTACCTGTCAAGGAGAGACCTCAGACCAGTGCGGCCCTAGCTCGAAAGCTTGTGATTGGTGCTCTGGGAGTGAAGAGTAACTTGACAAAGGAACAGCGAGAGGCAGAAAGGAAGAAACTCCAAGAGGCCAGAGGTAAAAATATTACATACACTTTATTGTTCTTCGAGGTTGCTGGGGCCACCTGAGCTAAGCTGTGTCCAGGGAAACATCTTCAGATTTTGAGCTATCTGGGGGTTTTTGCCTGTTATGCATGAATGGGGAGTGGAGAACATGCAAACTCTGCATGGAAGGGCCCCACACCGATTTGTACTGCAAGGTTGCTGCCACTAGTGGGAGCTATTAAAGCATGAACATAGACAATGCAAATTATTGTGATGACTCTATGATGGTGCTGGCACCGGATTTACATTCTCCACACCAGCCCATTTACCTTCACAAACTGAACTTAAATATATAGGCACAGAAAACCACAACTCAACTCCACTGAACTCAAAAATGTAGTTTGTTGGAGCACTTTTATTATTTATATTAAAAATCATTCTATGCTAAATAAATGTCAATGCCAAATTTAAGTAATCATATTATTGTAAATCCTATTTAAGAATTGTTCTTTTTTAAATGCTGAAGTTTTAATTTGATGTTTTTTTCTTTTTCTTTTTTTTGCTCAGAGCAAAAACGTCTTGCAACCAAACAAAGGGAAGATGCTTGGGAGGGAAAGTCACTGTAGAGAAAACTACCCCCTGTTTCTTCCATAAACCCGAGGCTCCTCCTGCTTTTTTTCCTCAACAAACCTTCAGTTCTTCCCAGAACAGGATTCCCACACATTTCTTCGCTTTTCTGTTGTTTTTGTTTACCGATTTTCCTCCAACCATCCCAGAAATCACTGATTTGGGCCGTACTTGGAGAAGCAAAGCTGGAGGTTGTCCTTCTAGTAAAACACTGAATATCATTCAGAACAAACTGTTGTAGTGATTTTAAATTAGAACTTAAATGTGTATTTGTGTCATACCTTTTTATTCAGGGATTAATATTTTGACCTGCAGCAGATGTGAGTCTGTGTTTAAGTTGAAAATCAATATTAAAACGCAATGTTTACACCCATTCGCAACTTCATCTATACGCATTTGATATTTCCATTATAGTCTTGTTTTTTATGTGTATTTAGTATGTAATAATTTAATCCAAACATCAAATCTTGACTTGAATGTTTGTTTAGTGGCCATGTTTTGTAGCCTGTTTGAAAAATACAATTTAGTTCAGGGATGTCCTGCCACAGAGGGCAGCATATTGAAAGACCGACTCAGTACCTTTTAATAAGGCTTGGAACATCTATTTCAAATCTGTATCACAATGCAATGTTATTAATTTTATAATGGTATTATAAAATTTAAATTTATTGCTTAAATGTGCTATAAGAAATTCATCTATGATCATTTGTGCCAATTCAGCAAGAGGCTTGAAGGTTGCATTTTGCTGCCTGGTCATAGTATGTACTTGATGTACTAAATCTGGAGTTTCCAATGTAAACATGTTAAAGCCTATAATTATAATTACATGAAGAGTGACAGTGTTTAAATGGTAGCTGATTTTAAATGAAAGGTCATAGATCCCCATTGTCACAGCTGTCCCACTATAGTCCTGTGCTAAATGTACCATCTGTGCTCTGATTCTTATGGCATGTGACTAAAAGCAAACGTGGACTAGATTTCATGCTGTAGATGCTAGAAGTGGACCTCCCTGGACGCTGTAGGAAGAGCGGTGGTAGAGACCTCAACCTGAAGCGTGTCTTTACTGTCGCTGTGGGAGATCTGAGCCATGCCCATAATGTCATGCTTTACAAGTCCCATCTACACACCCACTAGATTAAGTTAGAAGATTAACAACACAAACACTAACCACTACCAAGCTGATTCAAGTACCAACTGAACTGCTTTGCTACACAGCACAAGGCGTAGTGCCTTGTGCCAAATAAAAACTAGGTCCCACCACAATAAAGGACTTTGGGTTTTCTAAGTGCTTTTTTCTATCACTATCAAACAGAGAGCCAAGATACACGGTCTTTTCCTATAGTAAAAGTAATATCTGATGTTGCAACTCATTTGTCATTGCTGGATCACATACAAACCGATCAAAGCGAGAAACTTAGTGACTATTCTTTAGATTTAGAGCAGCAGTGTGTATCAAACATGTTTATATTTGGCAAGATCCCTTTACCCACAAATATTTTTTTTGTAATTATTGGGAGTAAAGACAGTCCTATGTGTGTCGTTTAAAGGCCCAGTTTAAAGATGCCACAGGGCAGCACAGGCCTTGATAGTGCTGTGAACATTTCCATTTTGTAATATACATTTGTTCGTGTGTGCCAAAGGAAATGGCTTGGAAACTACAGTAAAACAAGGGTCAGTTCAGACCCTGGAAAAGAAAGAAAGTCTCATTCATTTTTATTAGTACTGCTTATTAAAATCTGTTGGTGACAGACTTGCTGCCTGAATAATATACTTAGCTGCACTACTGTACATCCTTTCAATTTCAGTCATTTAGAAATTGAGGCTTACCAAATTATGCTGACCAAATAAACACAATTTCAAAAACAATATTTTGTGGTAAGAACATGGTTCAAATAACCGTTCACGTTCACTTTATTCTTTCACTATCATTGCCAAGTAGGTTTAAAGGAGAACTTACAGCCAGGTTGTATCACCCAGAGGTGCATAACAGAATAAAATAACAATACAAAACACAACCACAAAGGGACAAAGGTCAGTTTATCGTACATAAAATTCTGCATAAATTAGAGACTTAACAATATTCTAAAGAGGTAATATAAAACTGTACATGACCATACAATTGCATTACATCACAATATTTATTCAAATACAGCAAAATAGCACCATGAAATAAAAACAACAAAACCAATGAGATGTACTACATTTTGAAATGAACAGTGAAAGAAAATGACAATAGACACTATTGGTCTGGAGCAATCTGTCTCTCAACTTAATGAAGATGTCATATTCCTTTCCTGTTATTACTGTATTCAACATGATTTTGTTTTAATCAAGGGAGTATATTTGTAAAATGTAAAAATGTAAGTTACTCTACTTTCACCATAACGACACTGTGTTTGCCTGAATTCTCAGTTTCTTATTTTCAAGTTCTTGACTTGCAGAAACAGTCTCTGCAAACGTGTTAGGTCCCTGTTTAAACACCCATATCTGCCAAGGTCATATTTTTCCTTCGCATCTTGAGGTGTGCTCAGCTGTTTTCATCATTATATCTGGGTTCACAGGAAGTTGTTTGAAATCTGACGTTGATGGTCGAACAAATCCTCCACCTCTGCGCTGTAGGCATCGCCTGGAGAATTGAAACAGAGAAGACATTCAGTCACATGCTAAGATGTAAAGACTTTTATAGAGTGGGATTTATTCCAGAGCTCCCATCTGCATTTACAGCTAGTCCATTGTATTGTTTCCATTGATTGGACAAACAAATCAAACTAAAGTTTGGTCTAGACTTACTCTTCAACACTATTGATGCAGGTGCACTGTCTCCAACACCATTTAATGCTGTCTACAACAAAGACTCGTCTAATGTCTTGAACAAACTACATTGCTCTAACTGGATTGACCAACGATGTTCATGAGGTCTTCTCACATATCACATTTATTACCCAGCCTTGGCTACACTGAGAGACACCACTGGAAGAAGATGTCAGAGTGCAGTCGATTCGGTCAAATATGATGAAAATATAGGTCTGGAAATAGAAAAAAATAAATACAAACTTCTGACCTCTTAACACAAAGGCAAAGACATTGATATTTAGGTCACATAACCTCCACCCTACATTTACCTTGCCTCAGTGGAGAAAGTGGGTAAAGTGAGTCAGAAGCAGGCGGCCCACAGGCCTATAGTTTACTTTTTTTTTTTTGCAATACACCAAAAAACAGGAGATGAATAAATGCTGAGGACATATGTCTGATATACTGTACCTGCGTGACATCCAAACATGTAAACTCGAGCTCCATCGTATTTGCACCGACACCGCATCACATTGTTCTGAAAATCGGACTCTGCCATGTCTAAAGAAGGATTGACCTCAACCTGTGAAAAGAAGGTTTCAGTTCAAATAAATGAAACATAAAACTGATACATCTCCGAGCTCTCCTGGAGTTTATGTGGTCTCCAAATTGCTGTAGTGTCAAGTGAGTCCACACCCAATTTTATGTCTGCACATTCAAAACGCTGGTGTATTTATAAAGAACGAACGCTGAGCCTGTGGTGGAACAACAGTTTTTTTCTGTCAATGCAAACTCAAAAGTTGCGGGATTATTGTTCTTGTCTTTCCTATAGGTCTCACAATGTATAAATTGAAGGTTGAGGATGGGCATGACATCACTTTCCACTGTTATCTCTGTGCAGAAAAGGATGCAGATGACAGTTTTGGGTTTTGGATGTAACTCAGCCTATCATTAGCCTGCAGCCGTACTTGGTTGCTATGGTTTGTTGTTTTCCACCCAGCCTGTCTGCGTGGTGTAGTTATATATGAAAAGCATACAAATTAATTTTCCTTAAGCAAACTTCAAACAGATCACCTGACCACTTCCTTACAAGCAATACTAAATTTCAACTTCATACTTTTATAAACTCCAAATGCTTAAAGTAGGCTGTACAAGACTTGAATTAATTTACTCCTTATTTACTTTTATATAAAATCCAAATTAAACCATTTTGTTTGAGGATCCCTTCTAAAAGCAGTTGTAATTGTATTTTTACACAACAATGAATGTTCTCACAGCCATATAAAAGTGCTTGTGCAGTTGATGTTAAAATGGCGGAGCAATCAGCAGCTATCAAAATGAGGTGAGCGTGACTCATGGGCCTAAATGCATGCTCCTAAAAATGTCTGCCACCCTGAGATTGAGGTGAAGGCACAAAGAAACACCCAGCTGTGGCATGGAGGACAAGAGAGCATCTGTCTCTCACGTCTTACACACATTTATGAGCAGCCCAGCTACTGTGGGACCGCAAAGTACAGCCATCGTGGCAAAAACGGCCCGACACACCATGACACCATGCGGTCAATTTGAAAGACGTGACTCTGCACATGTTTAAGAAGAAAAGTTCACAAACCAGGGATCACAGCTGAACAGAGGGGGGAAAGGAGAAGACAAAAGAAACACTAAAATATCACGCATAATCCAAACAATAAAAAAGCCAGTCAAAAAATGTACAGTCAAAATGTTGCATAAAACACATTTAAAAAAAAAAAAAAAGGTTTAAGATTTAACGCTTGTCAAATGTAATAAAGAGAGAAAGAAAAGTTAAACTAATAAAACCTGTAAAGTCACAAGTCAATCATACACTTTTTATAATGGAAGAAAATATTCACAATATAAACTCAAACTCTTTAGCGCTTTGCTCTCAGGAAAAAATAGACTAAATGACAGAGAGAGATGACAGATGACAGATGTGTAGAAACATTTGAAGAAGATGCATCAAGTTAAACCAAGAGCTGAAAACAGAATAGTCCCCGTGTACATATGCAGAGCGCTGACAGAGGCTTTCCACTGCCAATAACCCACTACTTTGTGAAATGGTGGACTAATAGCAGGTCTAGTTTTTCTATATAAATCCAGGCTAAATTCACTTTCCTTCACTGCACACACCCTTAAGCTGCACTCATGCTGTACACCTGAATGGCTCAACCAGCAGCCAAAGCTGAATTCAGAGTAATTATAGTGTTTTATCATAGCTTTAATCAGACGTGTGGCTGTATGTCGAAACACTTTCACTGTGTTTGCCAAGTTTTGTATTTAACTAAAATGATTCATTAGTATATTTACACACAAAATAACCTAAAACGTTTTTACTTTTACAAAGATAATAAACAGCTCAGTGGTTCAATGGGTCAAGTTTGCAAGATTTCTGAATCTGCTCAACAAGGATTAGACCGATCTAATGTTCAAAACACTTGAGACAAGATATTCATACCAAAAGGCGTAGATGACATGAAGAGAATCAAAGGCACTTTGTGGTGTTTAGATTAAAAGTCCTTGTTTGATAATCCTTCAGTTGTCTAGGTATGATCCATAGTAGAATAATTGTATTTAAAAAGAAAGAACTGAATAGAAAAATATTCAATTTTTTTTTTTTACTATTAAGAGTCCTTATTGCAGCATTTTCTTTCTACACCTTTGGGCATTTAATATTTTCCTGCTCTTTTGAGTCTTTAATTTGACTTCATAATGCAAATGAATAAATCAGTCAAGCTTTTTCACCTGGAAGATGTATTCACCCGGTCGTACATCTGTGATGTCGATCCACTGACAGTCAATGTCGTGGCGGTACGTGTCCCAACAGCCCACAGAGATGCCCTGCTGGCCCATGTTGTAGCAGGCATAGCGCTTATGGAGGCCTACAAGCCAGAAAAGAAAAACAATGTTCAGTCCTCTATGACACAACACTTTTTAAAAAAAACAAAAATTATGCAAAAACAAGGCAAATTTATTTGCATAGCACAATTTTACAGAATAAGAAACACTCAGCACAAACAAATCAAAACATAAATAATCATAAAATTAACATTGAAAGAGAAGAGTACATATTATATCTATGAAAAACTTACCTTCAGGGCAGTAAGTGTCCTCCAGGCAGAAACTTGCTTTGTGACCTTCGGCCACTTTAGTCCCATTGAGTGTCAATAGATCATAGTGGGTAAAGACTTCAATACTGTGGTAGTGCCTGAGACAAACACAGAATGAAAGAAGAAATACATTAAAAACATTATATCAATTTGATGCTCCATTTATACCATTTTGTGCGATCAAAAGTGCAGTTTATCACTTTTCATGTTTTGGTTGTTCGAAAGACTATATAACACATCTTTTCCTCAGTGCAGAAAGTGAGAGAATGTGTGGAAGGATTGGTGGCTGCTGTGGCTCTGTGGGACTGAGATGGAGCCTCTGGATTTAGGAGACTGAGCCACAAACCACAGAGATAAGAAGCATGGCCTACTTTGACTCTAACAACTAGGTGAGGAGGATGTTTGTCGTAAACATCATTGTGAAGGATAAAAGATTGTGTTTACAGACTCAAATAACAGACCCATTCTCTTATTTTTAGGACAATCCTTGAAATAAAATCACCCTGTGATCCCATTGTTTCTGTGATACAAGGTGATGAGTGATAAGACAGCTTGATCTCTTCATCCCTCATTAGGATATACTAAGTAGGCAAGGCCTAAGCTACTAGTACAGCAATCTATTATTTTTGAATACACCACACTGGTTTCATGGCTTTGTTGTCACTTGATAAACATTTTTGTGTCTGTATTTTTAATACATTTTATAGAGTCTAAATGATCAAATCAGTCAATCAAAGCACAAAAGAAATGGCAATGCTTTCAATAACAAAATCATTCTCAGGGAGGAAATGAAAAGCTCAAATGTGAGTAAGATTATTTATTTTACCTGTGACACTGGTGCCAGACCCAGTCCTCCCTGGAGGCCCGTGGCCTAAAGTCGGCTTGTCCCAGGTTCATGATTCGGGAGGAGAAGCGCAGCAGCCGACGGTGTCCGTAAGGCCAGTGCATGCGCGCCGCAGAGGATGACAGGCAGTTCTCCTCCTGGGCACAGGTGAGCAGGTGCAGGGGGCGGTCCTCCAGGTAGGCTGTCTCCTGGACCAACTGAGCGTCCACCACCAGATCAGGGGCCGCTTTAAAGGCAAGAGACATTTATCATTTGCTAAAATAAGTTAGAGTTTTGTAAATATATTGCAGTTTTTCTAATTTAAACCTGCAAAACATTCATTCTTTATAGAAAGTATTTTCAGTGAGTGTACAATTTAGAGTTGCTGTGTGTTGCTACCTCTGTTCCATTATCAGTGCATATACAGTGCAAGTGTGAGGACAAGCAAACACATAAAAGGTACATCTATAACTCTGTGCCAGCCAGCTTTGTTTATCACTGTTACCACTTCACATCTTTTCAACTTTCATTGCTTTCAAAAGTGCTGTGATCTGGTGAATCATGACCGTTTGTGTATGTCATTGTTAAGCTATTATGCCTGTCTCTGTGTAATGTAATGTAATGTGAGAAAAATTATTGTAACTTGATATTGACTTTACCCTCCACACAAGTGACTCCTGCAGCTCGGCCCGCTCCTCCTCTGGGACAGTAGACATTTGTGTTTCGACGACACTGCTGGATAGACATTTCGGTGCCGATGCAGTGAGTCCCACTCAGTATCACCTCCTCAGCATCTGCAGAGCTAGGCCAGTACCACGTCTCCTTCAAAGAGAGACAAGATTGTAAAACTGTTGCTGTTGATTGAAACTGAAGATTTGTTTAAGAAAAGCAAATAATTGGTTTCATTTCAAAGCTTTAGTACACAATAACACATTTTACACTTTGCCATTTGTGCACATGCTGGTCTTTCCATGCACGCATCTATTTTGAGTTTGTTTGCTCTGTGAAATTCAGTCTCTCTTCACCTCACTTTCCCTCTTTTATTTTAGTTGCGCTGGAAGTGGACGTTTGAGAAGCCTGTAATTACCCCCGGCCTTGGTAATAACACAGCACACAGAGACACACAGAGCAAGGGACAGCAGCAGAGGAAGAGAGGATTGAAAACTAAAGAAAAATAAGTCTCCATTAAATTTCCATTTTACCTGGTGAGCGCTGGATGCAAAGCCAAGACCCAGCTGTCGACACACCACCATGGCCTCGTTAATACCCCAGTTTTCGCTGCACACCGATCCCCATCGCTTCACACCTCCAATTTCCATAAGCACCTCCACGCGACCTTCGGACCGCTCTCTTCCTCCAGCCAGGCGCACCTACATTTGCAGAAAACGCACCTTACTATTTGTCCAAGTCTTAGTTAAACATACAGTGTGTGGTTTTTGGAGCAGAGTTTACCGTAGCCTGCAGCCCTGTGGTGGGCACATGGCATCGCACAGACACATCTTGGTTGTGTTTACAGGTGTACAGCGGCACAGGTCTGTAGGTGCACTCTGTGATGGTCCGCTCGCGACCTGTGCACTGGACACTGTTCATGTGGATGGGGCCGGTACCTAAAGAAGAAGGGCGTGGAGTAATATGTACACATACTGTATGATAAACCACATCAAGAGTCACTGGCTGTACATGAACCTGGTCTACAGAGAAGGATTAAAAGGCCAGACATGGTGGGGATCTCTGATGTGGGTCCCCAAATGAGTGATTTGCCCAATGACTCTACACTGCCCTCAGCGGCTGCAGCACACCAGGACTATAGTTTATTCGCAAAAATAGATACTAAAATGTCTAAATGGGGGAAAATCTCTGAACACTCTCTGTTTGCGTAGGTGTGTGAGGCCCGAGCTACCTAAAACCCTGTAATTTGTCTTTAAATAGCTAATGATGTCATCTTTATATTGCAGCTCTCTGACCATGGTCACGAGTCTTTAGGCCACTGCTGTGCAGACTCAGGCTTAAAGTCTCTGTGCTATTCTGGGGCATTAACATGCACAATGCATAGTTAGACCATGTTTATTACTGAGACACCACAGCGCTGTAGCACCTACTTTTACAGTGGCATAACTCAAATGTTTTCCAAGAATTTGTTCATTAACTTAAGTAGAGTGAAGGAAATGCACCACTATTATAAGACATGCTTATGTGCTTATTTGGGTACAAAGATAATGGCAGGAAATAGACATGATTACAGCCGAGGTGAAGCAGAAAACCAATAAACAAGTGTGAGAAAAAAGGCTCTATTAACTAGAAAAATGTTTTTCAAAATTAAATGGGCACAAACTCCTTCCAGATGAAACGAAAATAAGCCACAGCATTTTGGGTCTGTTCTGACAGTTGTAAAGTGGTTTTAGAGGTAACGTTTCAAATACAACACATTTATTTTCAAACCCAAACAGTGAGAGTCACTAAAGCTTCATGTTTAATTAGTCATGGGTAAATTCCTCCAAAATCCACATCTCAGATGTGCAGCAGTAAACATTGTCACTGGGTTTATTTGTCTGCTCAAAGTCACTTGGACTGAAGACTTACGTCATTTAGACACAAAAGTGTTTAGTCTCAAAGATGCTGAGCCTAAATGATCAAGCACAGGGTGTATGATCTGATTTGTATGTAAAAAGCAGACAAACGCAGACATCTGAAGTAAAAGTGCTACAGTCTGGCCGGTCTCTCCACTTCAAAGACAGTCCCTCTGAGTCTTACCCTGTCCCAGCTGAGCCTGTCTCAGGGCCTCTTTAGCGGTCCCAAAGCCCAGTTCTCTGCAGACCACGCTGGCGGCACTGATGTCCCACAGATGGTCACAGATGGTGCCCCATTTGCCCTCCCTTAGGACTTCCACACGGCCCTCTCCAAGCCTGGGCCCGGACTTCAGACGCACGGCTGGCTTTAAATATAAACACAAAGATTTATTAAATTAAATGTTTTCCCAACATTATTAACATTTTCAGTCAATTGCACAAGGCTAAATGCAAAATAAAAACATTCTAATAGGAGATAGAGCAGATTGCAGTGTGTGTTCATCTTTTGTGTTCATCAATCGTTATGATAAGCAGTTGAACAAAGCAAATACTGTTACCATTAGATGCAGTGGTTTGTGGTCAGGCTAAGGTAATATAGCATAAATATAGCATAAATATAGCATGCTTAACTGTCACTACATACGTGACGCGAGGTCAAAGGTTAGTAGGCTGTTTTTCACTGTCGATAATTTCTGTACACTCTAAGTATTTAATGTTATACATTGTTGTTTAGTCACTCACAGGTGAGGTGGGAGGAGGAGGTGCTCTGCCGGAGCGTGTGAACTGGGATCCAGGGACACAGCGGATGACCACGTGCATCCCCCCACGACAGGGCACCTCTGTCCGTGGCAGAGACAGATGAGCCTGGCACTTCGATAGAGAGGACTCCACTCCCTGACACTGGACCTTCTCCACCCAGTAAGCCTTCTTAGAAATCAAGCTCCTAAGCCTAAGGGTATTAGAGTCAAATTATTTTCACTTTCAGTAGCATATAAGCAGACTGGCTGTAGCGTTAGATTGGCTGTGGCAAATAAAATAGGCCTATGAAGAGTTTTTACCTGGAAGATGGATCTGACAGTTTGGAGTCCCATAGTTTCCTAAAAAGACATTGACAAAGTTTATTATAGCATCATGTCAGCCAGACAGCCACACCTTAAAAAGCTGGAAATCAAATTATATATAGCCTACTGTTGCATGGAGAAATATAATCAGACAGTATTTCAAGTTGAATGGCCTATAATTTAAATATTTTTCAGTCTTGATGCAAAACTGTCTTGATGTAGGAAGGGGCAAAATAGTGGTAGTTTCTGACTCTCATGGTCTTTTGTCCATTTTTCCCTTTAAAATCTTGCTTCATTCTGGGTAGTCTATTTTAGTTTCACAGCTTCTATATGCGTCTCTGTGTCACCTCTTCCTATCCGCATGGAAACATACTAAAAACATATAAACAAACCACTACATACATTAATCCCTCCCTTGGGCCTTATTGAGGTTTGCCAACTCCAACAGCATTCTCTAAACCATGGCCTGTTACAGAAATATTGCCTAAGAGTGGAGTCAAGAAACTGTGTCTACACAAAAGGGTCTTGTACAAAAAGTAAAAAAGATGAATTTCACAGAAAACTTCTCCAAGAAAGTTACCGAATCTGGGAAGTGTGGCTCGGTGACACATACATTTCCCAACCACATCAACCAGTTCAACCACAGACAGGTGGCGAGTGACTGACGCCCTTCATGAATGAGCTCCAAGTATAGACCATGGAGGGACAGTTTACCGTATACAGCTAGACTCATGATGCAATTAAATATTTGACAAACTAAAATAGGAGACATTTTCTTCTCTGGAGAGCACCAGCGATGTCTGTAAATATAGTGCTCTGAACCTTAGGTGAGTAATAGGTTTTGAAAGGGACTTGCCACTAAGGGGAAGCCACACGGACAAAACCATGGAACAGGCCTACCGCAAATCAGTTATAGCAAGAAAATGGCTGATTTCTTGCACTGCTGTAGGAAAGTTCCAGCCTCAGATAAGCATTACCTATTATTTTGTGATTTTAGTGGGAGCCTGAAGTTTTGTTGGTCTGGACATTCATTGATGGAAAAGTTTATTTTGTTTTTTATATACATTTGGAAGTTACTCATCCAAATAGTCATGCAGGAGACACATAGACTGCAGATATATTTGGATAGTCTTTCATCCGTAACAATCTATGCTTCACTTGCGTTTCTAATCTCTTCTTCCTGCCACTGCTTGGTTTTACTGGCTCCTGTACCGTCAGCAGTGTTTTCTTTTCTTATGCTAAAGTCTCAGTCTATTTTTTCAACCAACCTCTGTCTCCAGGATTTAACACTGAGCAAATGTGAAAGTCCGCTAATCCCCTAAACCAATGATATTAAGTGAATGTCATAACTTAAAGATGAAAATTGACCTAAAAATACAGGCTTTGCACGTCCCCACAATTTAAATGGTTTCATAACTGTGTGCGGTAAATCAAAAGGAGGGAGACAGACAGCACGGGGGTGTAAGTTCGCAGGGAGGTTGGGGGGAGCAGGGAGAGAGTGCTACCCATATAATTGCCTGCTGTGCTTGGCAGTGTCTGCAGTGCGGTCGAGCAGTAGCATGTTGACACACACACACCAGACATGGAAATATGCACGTATATATCGACTTTCTCTGTTCTCTTCTTTCTGAAAACAATGCAATTTAAATGTCCTAGTATGTTACCCATGCAGTGTTAACCCATTGTGTCTGCCTGGGAGTCACAAGGCTCTGAAGTAAGACCACTCCATGGATAGGATGATTTTATGAGCATCTCTTAGCTTTTTTGGGAAAGTCAAGTGAACCACAGCATCCAGCCTGGAGCAAAACAAACTGGTTTAAGAGAAGCATTTCATGTCTCTGGGTCTTGATGTGAGGGATGTTTTATGCACCTCTGATCACACAATTATGACAAAGTATAAGTGTCACATTAAAAAACAAAAAAGGCAGGGCTACAAGAATCAAGTCGTAACATTTCGACATTAAAGACATAATTTCACGAGAATAAAGTTGAAACTTGAACAAGTTGTAATTTTACAAGGATAAAGTAACATTTTAAGATTAAAGTCGTAGCCAAAAAAAAAAATTATTTGGTAAAGCTAGTAATTTTACCAAGAATAAATGTAACATTTAGGCCTAACGATTTAGGGCTCGATGCTGAATCAAAGTGAATGCTTCAAAGTTATTAGACAGATCACCAGTGCAGATTATCTGCCACCTCTCTGTAAGAAGAGATTCAGCCAAAAACTGTTGAATGAAGTAGGTTAAATTTTCTCTCTGTGAAGTGACCGAACTCCCCCTTGGAAAAGGTCTGCAGAGCATTGTGCTCGCTGGGCTCATTGGGCTGGACACAGCTTGTGCTCTGAGCAACAAACAGGATCTCCCATACTTAGCTTAGCTTCTCTACTATTCTAAATGCGAGCACTTTGCACACAGTCATCCTTAAGATGTGCTCATTGTGGATAACTTTAGCTCCTTGGCTTGTGTACCGCACCAAATGTAGCCTAATCTCTATTGCCACTGGGCTGTCCTGTTTCTGTCTCCAAAATGTCTATAATTTAGTCCAATACACAGAGATGAAACTGGTTTTAGTCTCTGATCCTGAATTCTTTATACCGAATCGACCACAGCACGCTGTCCTTATAGCTATGTATGTTCCCAAGTAAAGGGTCTGCAGCAATGCGTCCACCCCGTATCCCTGGATGATCCAGGTACACTGCATAAACATGAGCTGCCTGATTGGGCAAGTCTCAAACAAGTGTAAAAGGCTCAAAGCCAAGGGAATGAATTTGGTGAAAATTGCACCAAGACTCCTACACCTGTATTTGGCTGTGGTCACTCACCAGGGAAATGATTCAACAGTTGTTAATGTTTAAAAAGCCAGCAATATAATGTTCTTATACTTATCGTAGGTTTTTATTTAAGCTTTTAATTTAAATAGGTTTCAAATGAGTTTGACATTTGTGTCAGCCCCTAAATCTGGATAAAATTACATCTTTACATTGACTACAAATTTATTCTCGTAAAACTACGAGAAATAAATGTTGAAATGTTACGATTTTATTCTCGTAACACTGCATAATACATTTTTTTCGCTGTGACCCTTATACTCCGTCATACACAGTACCATAAGACACAGTGCAAACTAGTTTTTATGCTGCATGAACACAGAGCTGCTCATCTGGAGGAGCCGTGGAGTGACAGTGAGTTGTCTTTGGATAGTTCAAGCGCACATGACAGGTTTTCATGTTTTTCTAATTATTACCGATACTTGATTTGGTGGGATAGTACCTGTGGTAAATATTTATCATAGTTTTAAGTGGCAGTTATGAAATTACCACTATGTGTTATATCTGCTATCCATGTCCAACTAGGAAGAGAAATTATAAAGTTAAAGAGCATTTTAAAAAAAATAGATAAAACAAGGCAAGATTTTTAGTTAAATCTTATAAAATATAATGATGTGAACTATGTTTTAGTGAAACGAGCAGTCTAACCTGTCATATGCACTAGCATTAAACAATGTGGAACAAAAGGGGTCATGTCACCACACTTTCCATGAGATGTGGCTTATAGCATCATTTACACAGTGGCATTAAAGGATTTTACTAAAGCTGTAAAAACAAATGTGAAAAAGCAGAAGGTGAAAGTCAATTAGAAGAACTGAAGAAGTCGCCATCAGCGTTGAAATGACTGGATGTGATGAAACAAGACTCATGGAAAAATGGCTTAGAACGTTGCATTGTGTAAGTGCTACAAAGTGAGTGAAAGAGTTCAAACATCTGCAGAAACGCTCAGAGCAACTTAACAAGCAAAGACAAAAGAAGCCGCTGCATGGCGAGAAGTGCTGACACAGCGAGTCAAAGACAGTGATATTATTTTAGATTAGAGACTCTCTAGCTATTGTTGTCAAAATGGGCACAGACAGCAGAAAGAGACTTCAGGTCTGTAAAAACTTATGTTGTCAATAAATCCTTTAGTTTGAAATGTATTTACAACCACGAGAGGCTTCAGCACAAGTATTCTGCAGCATCCATGAAAATGCTTGTAGAGAGACACAAATAACTTATATTTCAAGGGACCATATGCATTACTAGAAAAAAGTGTTTATAATTTGGCAGGCGAAATGGAAAAAAATGTGACAATAGAAGTCCAACTGGCAACTTCACAGCTGTTCTAGCTTTATTTATTTAATTAAATTTATTTATTTTTATTTTGCCACAATTCAGCCTGTCTTGGACCCGGAAGTGATATCACAATTAACAACGCAACATTCTTTTTTTGTGTTGAGTGGAGCTCTATATTCTCTTTTCTCCACTCACTCCTCCTATTGGTCAGCCTCTATTATACCCTGAGTGGCAGATGGACTTAACCAATCACAGTAAAGTGTGTAGTTTCAGAAGCAGCAGATGGCTTTAGTTATGTCTTAAGAGCAGAATAAATGTACATGTACATGAGTTCTGAGGTTCACTTTTTGTCTCTAAATGTATATATTTGACCAAAAAGTATGGCTGGATATTGACTTGCATGGCAGGGAAGCAAAAGGAATTATGCTGTTTTCCTGATGAACGAGTGTATACAAGGGGTATGGGTGGCATCACGAGACAGCTGGTTCAGAGCTGGGCAGTGGTCAGTACAGCGATTCTGTTAACCAGGCCCTAAAAAGAGTTTTGTGGGCAGACAGGCGCACACACAGAGGGGCGGCTGTGTTTGTGTTTGTGTGTTTATTTGCTCGTATGTGTGGATCTTGGGTGTAATTTGTGTAAAGGTCTTGTAACGTGATGTGCAGTGAGGTCAGGGGAGGAATGCATTAGGATGAATGTAAGTGGGACTGTAATGATATGTATCCAAAGACTTTGCAGGTTAGCGTAGGTGCTTCAAGTGGTATTTAGGTCCAAAATTAGACAGAAAAGGTGGAGTTATTTAGAGTGAAGCTCCCTGTACACTTGTTTTTTATGCAACAACACAAACTACACCTTTAGTGTTTATGTACGCATGTAACTTTGCGTTTATTTAATTCACTCAAATATCTTGCATATTAGTGGATGCAGTGTCGGTTATTTAAAGCACATTGCATTAGATTATAGCAAAGGCGAGAAGCTAGTGTAGTTCAGTTCTGGCTTTCCTCAAACTTGGCAATGCTGTCTGTTTCAAATAAGCAATAAAGGTACATTTCACTTCTCATTTAAATAATCTGACAAATCTGACTGGAAGTTCGACATCAAGTCATATTTTGAGCCATCACAGGCACTTTCCACAGCCATCTTATGTGGACTGCAAAAGGAGACAGTGACAGAGAGTGAGGCCTTGCTAATTATATGAAGGACCATGAAAGGGAGGCTTCATGTAAAACATACACCACCATGATGATGATGATAATCTTGCAGTCTGGATGTGACATTAATAACATACTTTAGAGGACGATTTTAGAACCAGTGAATCCCACTCTGTCCACAGGGCAGAAAAGGCACAGGCACTGGACAGCCTGACTTCATTCATGCCATTGGACATGTCATGCATGTGGTTTAATGGTCCACAGCTTTTTTGGTGGGGGGGTTCACTACCTTCTTGTGTCCATGGAGATGTTATTACTTTGCGTGGAATATTCCAAACTATGGCATTAAACTTCTATATCTGGATTTATTCACTTGCAGCTGTTTTTATTGCCCAAAAATACATGAAAAAACATGCATTGTTTTAGAAAGTTTGCTCTCCTCTCAATAATATATGACCTATAATCTGGACTGGTGGTGTCACCTGGTTGTCTCCATGGAGCTAGATATGTTTAATGCCATACTGTGGAACATTCCAGGCAAACCGATAACATCTCAAACAGGTAGGTAGCGGACCCTCCATCAGAAAAGCTACATAGTGAACCTTTAACTAATTACAGCAACAACTAATTTCCTTTAGTGGGTTCTGTACTTCAGACATTCGACAGCACTGACCAATGTACAGCTCCAGTGCATTTTGTCACTATGTTTCTGCTGTTTGTTATTCTGGTTCTTACCTGTAGGGGGTTGTGTCCAAGACATCTCCAGCAGGGAATCCCAGCATGCCACAGGCGACGCGGCTGCTGCTCTGGTCCCATCCGTGGTTGCACACATGACGCCATTTTCCAGCGTGTTTGACCTCTAGCACCCCCTCTGTGACCAGACCGCCATGATTGCCGGTCAACACAGGCCGAAGACGAACCTCCTCCAAATGAGCCCTCTCTGCCCCCTAATCACAAGAATGCTTTTGTGTTAGTTTTGCTATTTATGAAAATGTTTTGTATTTTATTTTAGACCGATTGACCATTTGTACGAGTCAATTATCTGTACAATCAGAGGAGAGCTCCCTTTAATCACCCACTACCACTGGAATCAGGAAGGGACCTAAAAGTTAAACAGTTAGAATTTGTGTTATAATGATTACAAACCGGTGACAAAACTGTAAACTCTGAAAGTTCAAAGGAAAGAAAATCAAACACAAGTGAGAAATCTCATGATATTTCCCCTGGAAGTTCACTCTTTTGGGACGTGGCTGTTCATCGAGTGGTTGAAACCTCAGTCCCATTGGTGCATTAGAGCTGGAACTGGAGAAAGTCTGGTTTTAGGTTTGTCTTTAATTATACTTGTCCGCCAGGCTGTGCCTCAACAAATTACATTTATGTATGAGTCTGAACAAAGCAGGGGTGGAGTGATGCTCCGGTGTGAGTGGCTCACCTGTGAGTACTGAGAGTCCGTCTCATATCCTGCGTCTGGATAAACAGGTTCAGGGTCCACATGGTTCCCGCTGAGGGGCTGTCTGTTGGAACGCCTCTCAGATTGCAGCTGTGAATGGGCTGGGGGTCTGTTATCCTGGCCCTCCGCCTCTCGTCTCACCGCCTGTGGAGCGGTCCTTGTAGTGTCATGTCTCTGTCTGTAAGCATTACTGTTGATGAGGCGGGATGGTAGCTGGTGCCCCTGTGGCACAGCTGGATTGGTGTGTTGCCCTGGGCTGGAGCCTTCTCGCTGCCTTCGGAGGATCTGGATCTCGTGTCCATTTTGCTGCGGTGACATGCTGTTACGGCGTGATGTGGATGTCCCACGATGAAGGGCAATTTGGTGGCCCCTTGAAGGGTTGTGGGCTGGGGGAGCGGGTTCGGCAGGAGGCTGTACTGGTTCAGGACCCCTCTGTCGGGGCTGAGGAGGCCGGGAGTAAGAGGTTTCATCCATTGATGCGGGAGGGAAGCCTGGTCTCCTCTCAGGACTACAGATAACACCCAAGTCCTCAGCGTGAGAGCAGTCATTGATTCCCCAACCATTGGAGCGGCACTCTGCAATGGACTGCTCTGTGCCTGTGCACATTACATTGTCCAACCAGATCAAACCTGAGACCAACACAAGTATAAATTAGCAAAGATGGAGCAAAGATGGACCCAACGGTTCAGAACATCAGTCTGGTTTACCTTGTCCTTCACCAAACTTGGCACTGTGTGCCCATGTGAGGCCACGCTGGAAGCCCAGCTGTCGGCAGACCACACTGGCCAGACTGAGGTCCACCTCGTCGTCGCAGACTGTGCCCCAAGCTCCATTATAGAAAACCTCCACGCGACCCTCATTAGGACCTCGCCGGCCCACACCTGCAAGCCGCACCAGCACATCCTGAGCAGACAGCTGAGTGGAGCAAAGCAGGAGCAGGAACAGGGAGCTGAGGCTCAGCATCCTGCAGAGGCCAGTGACGAGGGACACACAGGGGAATATTAGAGGAAGTGGTCTTGTGGTAAATATGGGTATATATATGTGTATATATAGTGTAGGAAACAGAGAAGGTGTGTGCAGAGCGGGAGCCCCTATATAAATACACGTATGACACCACAAAAATCCAAGACATCATGCAAAGCCATGTCTTTAACATTCACATTCCAGTCTTCAACAAAACATATAATTACAAACTTGTGCTCTACCCTTAATGGGACATTCCACAGTAAAAGGAAGATGGATAGATGCTTTTATCCTTTATAATAATTAGAGTCATTTAAAGGATAGTCACAGGCTTTTGAAATATTGTGAAAACGTGGCCCTTAGTTTGAACCATTTAGGCCAAGAGTGTA
Source organism: Periophthalmus modestus (assembly GCA_019594935.1). Classification (NCBI taxonomy): domain Eukaryota; kingdom Metazoa; phylum Chordata; class Actinopteri; order Gobiiformes; family Gobiidae; genus Periophthalmus; species Periophthalmus modestus. Next base: position 24,208,369 of record JAIEZT010001373.1, read on the forward strand.
ATAACCAATGCTAAAAGTAGCTTCTCCATCCAGCCAACGGAAACTTTGGCTTTCCACAAACCCTCAAACTTAGCTGCATCTATTGAGCCAACAGACACAAAAGCAAATAAACAGTGCCATAAAAATGTTCTCACACATAAATAAAGCAGCAGGTCTGCATCTGTCAGACAGTTTAGTTAATGAGTTATTATTCACTGCTTGTCTCAACCTATTATTCAAATTGAGTTAAGCTGGAAAGGCTGGAGAACACTAATGACTAGATGAAAAATCAGTAGCAAGAGGTCATTCACAAGTGCATTTGAACTAGCACACCCATGGTCCATCTCACCAAATCAAAGTAGATGTGCAAAGTAATTACACGTTTGTAGACTGATGCTGATAAAAAAAAAAAAATATATATATAATATAATTTCTGTACTGCAGGAAATCAATTATTTATCTAAATGAATTGCTGCAGTGAGAAAAAATACTAACATTTCTGGACTCACCTGTTGGTCGGTCTCAGCCAAGAGTCTCTGAGAGAAAGAAGGGAGCAGCCCAAAAGGAGCAGAAGTGAGTCTGGTCCTGTCCTATTCTCTGTTCCCTCCCCATGTCACTCCCTCAAATCACAAATCCACCCCTTCCATCTCATTACAGTTAAATAACTTTCTTTTTTTTTTTTTCATTTCACTGTGTCACGTTTGGTTCTGAAATCTTTCCAAAGGAACATGTGAGATAAAAAGAGAGAAAAACATGTTTACCTAGGGCACAAACATCTTTGGATAATATAATTGTTAATACACAAAAACACTCTATATAATATTTATTATCAGAATCAGAATCAGAAGAAGTTTTATTGCCATTGTCCGTGAGCAGAGCTCACAGACTAGGAACTTACTTTGGTGATAAAGTGCACATAGAACACACACAAAAAAACCCCACACTGAATAAATACAAATAAGGGCATGCAGGAGGTAGAAATATATACATTATTGTGTTGACATTACAAACACTTTTGTATTCTTTTATTTCAGATTACTTTTGGTACTAACCAAAACCACAAACATCAACCTGAAAGTGGACAGGCCAGGCTCACTGTTGCATTTCACACACAATTTAAATATTTGCAATTAATTTGGAGACATGAGAGTTTTGTTCACCCTCTAGTGGTGGCAAAAGGTACAGCAAATGTAATGTGACTCCTACAAAACTTGTGTAACTGCTACAACAGCATAAGGCTTTAATGTGACATTATGAAGATATTCCTCAATGTAAAGTTAAAAGAAAAATTAATATGAAAATGCTAAAAATGTGTTTATGTAAATTACAAGATGGGAAAAGGAAATGCATATGTCACAATGTTTAGTCAGTGCAAACATAATAATAATTACTTTGTTGGCCCTCTTTAAATACACTGTTGTTAGTAACCAGACAACGTGGACATAGTTGGATATCTCTTTCTCTTTGTCATACATTTGTCCCTCTCAATAAATAATGAGTTAGCTTTACATGCTATATCTTTTTCAATGGCCATCCGTGACTCTTCCAGGAAGGACAGGGATCCCCGGGCCTGGCTCAGCTGCTGCTGCAGAGACTCCACTGAGGCTTGGATCTGTTTCTCCTCTGACTCCAGACTGCAGACCAACACAGAGGAGAGGAAGAGCGAGAGGGACAGGTGATATATATAGAAATGCTAGGCTTGCATCTATTTGGTCCCCCTTTATCTTCCAAATATATTAAAGGAGACATTATCCAAGATCAACTATAATGAGTGTTAAAACCTTGTTATACCGGTGTTCCCTCATCATTAGCTTACTCAGAGATATATTTTGAATCAGTGATGCGCATTTGAGTAATTCTGCATTTGAATCTTTAGTCCTTGGAAGTGTACCGTTTTCACCTACCCCTATACCTGCATCCTTGTACTTATTTAATTTTTTTAAGACTCCAAGTGATACTTGTAGGGTTTTAAAGTCACATAGCCAAAAACGTATAATTTGCTGCTTTTTACAGTGAAATACAGGGCCTATATCGTTTTTCACAGGATGCCAATGAATTTGTTTCTATTACTGAGACATTTTAGATGAATATTGCGGTTTACAATTAACAAAATGATCTTTACATGTTATTGTTCAATACTAAGTACCTGAAAAACCTATGTCCTGTTTATAGCAAAAGATTAAGTTAAAATCTGTCAACTGGACAAATCGTTGTAAGAGTGAAGACGTTTCGCTGCTCATCCAAGCCGCTTCTTAAACTTCGTCTTTTGCTGTGGATCAGACCTGGAAGACTGAGGGTTTACACAGATGTATGTGCTGTTTAACTATCCCTTTAACTCTCCCTACGCCTGTCATGTTCTGTACTGATGGAGCCTTTAGTGGTCTCTTACTATAGACTTTTAGACCTTTTCTATGGCCTGGGCAGAGCATGGTGGCTTTACCTGAGTTGGGGAGGGTCTCTGCACAGTTCCATGTTTGGTCGTTGGGAGCGCACATACAGTCTAGACTGGACCACTCTTAAAGGAGCGTCTTTGTCGTGTATGGCCTGCTGCAGTGCCACAATGTTTCTCTCTTGAGCTCCAATCTGCTGCAAAATCTTAGAGAATAAAAGATTAAGTAAAGTAGCGGGAGATTGAGGAGCACATTAGTAAATGCATAATGAGACATGACGAGCCAGACATCTCAGAGGAAAAACAAATATGTCATAGAAGGAATGGAAAGTTTGTGGGATTTTCAAATTACTAGACAGCATTTGGCGACCTCTAGAGGTGGTTGATTATATTGAAATAATTGTTGTAAAATTATGGTGAATTAGACTATAAACTATATCATCTACAATCTTAATTTTTTTTAATAAAAAAAAGTTGTGAGAAATGTTAATTCAAAAAATAAGCAGAAGCTAGGTGTGTGATCTACCACACAGCAGTCGATATTGGTATGTACTTGAGTAATAGACTTTTTCTGTCTTGAACCTGAACCAAGGCAAGTTTTTGCTCATTTCTGATAATCAGTTAAATGATTTGCATATTGTTATTGAGAGATGATGGTTTTCATTATTCCCCACCCCTTAATAAAACAGAATACCTATAGACGGTATAGAGCCTGTCTCCCTGTTTGTTACCTGAGCATGTTTGGTCTCCAGCTGTGTCTTTGCCTGGATTAGCTCGTCACAGCGCTGAGTGAAAGCCTGATCCACACTGGCACACTGCACTCTCATGTCTCTGGTGGTGTCCTCCACAACTCTCTCCACCAACATTCTGCCAATATAAAGTAGAGAAGACATATAAGCTGCACAATATCACTTTTATTGGAAGCTATGGCTGCACTGAAATCTCATGGACTGCTTTGTTTGCGGTGATTGGAAGTCAGTCTAAAAGTATTGTAATAATCTCATATTTTGTCTTTAGTCCAAAGTTGACATCTGTTGTTCTTGTGTTTATGTGCTGTTGTTAATGTAACTGCTTTCGTGTGTGAAACACTTGGTTGCTCTGCCGACAAGTTGATGTGAAGGTTCTGTTGGTCAGTTACTGGTCTGTTTTGGAGATTTGAAACTGTTGTGGTTTTGCTTTTGTTTTGTGGTGAGTTATGGCCTACAGTAGCCTTTGTGTTCAGAAAGTAAACAACCAGAAGAAAGTTCCTTACACCAGAACGCTTCAATATTGCACTTTGTAGAAAACAGTTACAGAAATACACTATGAACACATAATTAATGTGCAGTTATTATGAAGTGTAACCCCACATGCTTTTACTGACAGAGGACTGGCTGTAGACCTCTTGATTAAAAAGACCCAAGATGATCACTGACAATAAGAAATGACAGAATCTGAGAATCTCTCACAGCTTTGCTTTGAGTTGTGTGTCCACTGACCTGAGACTGTAGGTGGCATGTTCTTCCTGCATTGCTTTTGTGAGATTATCCTGAGTGAACTTGGTCCAAGATGCTGGGTTACACACCCTATAAAGCAGATGGCATATAGGCGAACAATATAATGCATTATTTATGTAGTGTTATTCAGACTCACTGATCCTGCATGTTGGCTGAGCTTGGGTGATGTTTTGTGTCTGCACTGGTGTTTCTGTATCTCCCACATGTGTCGTCCAGGTTATAGGCTTCATATTTATCAGACCAGTCCATCTCCAGCATCTGCTTGGTGTCTTTGTTGATTCTGATTATAGGACAAAAGAGTTCCTTTAGACCAGAGATGCCCAAATTTTTTTTTTTTATAACAAGGACCACATCTCAAAACATATTCAAAGCGGAGGTCCACAGACCCGTGATCAATGCAGTGCAGTGCTTCATACACGGCTTTGACTGAGCCGCTGTGTATTAATAAGGCTTGAAACACATTCTCTTTAGGTCTGTATCACAATGCAATGGGATGTTTGAGGTTATAGTGGTAGAAATAGTTTAATTTGCTGTTAAAAGTACTTCTGATGATCAATTGGGCCGGTTCAGCAGGAGGCCTGAGGGCCGCATTTGGCTCCCAGGCCATAGTTTGGACACCCCTGCTTTACACCATGTAGTCAGTCTATATGTGTTTATGTAAAGAAGTAAAAAGAGTGGCATTACTTGATTTGATTGACCACCTGAGCTGTGGTCCTCCTCAGCAATGCCTGGATGTTTTTGATAAGGTCCACCTCCTGCAGATATACAGAAGCCATATTTTGTCATCTTCTGCCCTCTGCTGGATGTGCAATAACATAACATTGGATTCTTAGAAATAGCCTCAGAGTAACACACATATTGAGTGCAATGGAAATGTGACAGTGGAAATATTTTCTGATGTAATCCCTGCCTCTCTTTTTACTGGCTTTTGGAATAGGTCCTGTGTAGATCATCTGCTATGCCAAATTGCATGTATTGGCTCAATTTGCAAAATAAATATGGAAAAATGTATCTTTATCTAAATTTCCCATTTTTCAACTTGACATGTAGTTTTCACTTATCTTATCACTTATTAATCAAATGACATAAGTCTGAAAATATTTTTATCTCTAAAATATTAACATTTACTAGGTGGGCAATTTATTCCATGCATTTTATCTTCAGACTATCCCACCTTAAGCAGCTCCTCCTCCACTGTGTCATGGACCAGGTCGGGCGCTGGTCTCCTGGTGCGACAGGTCAGGTTGTCTGTGGCGATGGCAAAGGGGATCTCTGTAGCGTCGAGTGCCCTCTCCAGTCTCAACTTTTGCCCAGACAGAGCCTCAATATCGGCCTGCAGCTGTGCGATATGCTGCTGCAGCTCAGACCTCCAATAGTGGATGTCCTGCAGCCTGTCCCCCAGGAGGCGCGTTCCCTGGGCCTGTGTGTGCTGGGTGTCGCTCTCCGAGTCCTGGGACAAGACTTTGGAGCGTCTCTGGACCCTCTCCGCTTCACTGTGCTCTGTGGCGGCCTGCTTCAGAATGCTGTGGTAGTTGGAAAACCATTCAGCCGGTGTGTACTTAGCTGATCGGTACCCAGCTGGGGCAGAGCCTGAGGACGGGTGTGGGACGTCCGGTTCCACTGGAGGGTCCTGAGGGGGGACCCCCTGAGCCACTGCTCTGTCGTCATAGTGAGGCCTGGACACCAGCACCTCTGAGCTCATGCTGGGGCTCTGGAAACTAACCTAGCTTTACTACCTTTCTCCTGTGCTAAAGAGTAACCTACCTATAATAAGATAGAATAGGTTTAAGGTTGTGGAGCATGTTACTCTACCAAACTACATGTCCTGTGTTTGTTTCTGGTTGCCTGGATACAGGCGTGGGACGCCTCAGCTCAGATAACCAATCATGAAGAGAGGGTTTACTTTATAGCATAGTTTACTAGAACTGGTTTTAACTACAGTTTCATCACCTTTCAGCAAATTAAAAATTACTAGATATTATTACAGTTCAACATGTATAAGCATCAGCACTCACGCTTTCAGTTCTGCATTTTCTCATTCTGTTTTAGGCCTAGAGAAATACTGTGAAACTTTGTTACATACACAGAATCACAAAAGCAGAACAAAGTTTTATTTAAGTTCACACATACTGTAAACACCCAAGCAGCAAATTATGATACGCCACAGCCCATTGTTACATCTTCAACCTACAGACAGTAACCACCATGTTCAACTTTAACTAAACACAAGCAAAAACAAGTAAAACACTGAAGTTGGAAAGGACACAAAATATAGAAAAAAACATTACTCACATGCACAATCATATATGTTCTTATCATGTCACATACTTTAGAAAAAAATATAATAATAGATAATATAATTATGTACAAAGACTATGTAAATTGTGTTAATGTCACTGGTCTGATAACTAATCTGTTTTGTACAGTTGTTTTAACAGTTACCATAGATGGGGTCATTATTGAAGTTTTCATATAAGGTCTCGTCCTGGGGCACACACCGGTTGTCACCGCAGTTATACTCATTAACCTTTGATTCATCCTGGTTAGAATAGATCTGGAGCAGGGGCAGACGTGGACAAAGTCATTCAAAAGCACATTTCACTGTTAATTACTGCTTCTACTGCCATACCTGTCGTTATTAAGAGAAGATTAATAAAATAATATAATATCGGAATAGATTATTAAATTATATTGTTAATGAAGTAAATAGCATTTCCCCTACATGAGTTTACTGGCCTTGGTGTGAAAGTGTGGTCAGTTTTTTTTTATATTTTGAATTTGAGTTTACCTCATTGATACGAAGTTCCACTTTTGCAGAGCTGATCTTGTTACTTTCTCTTTCATCTAGAAAATACCAAATATTATAAAACACATGTTATATTTTCACAAATATACTGACATGCATCTGTTCCACGTACCTTGTGTTCTGAGACATGAGTATTTGTACAACATGACAGAAGTCACTATTACCAGTATCAGCAATAATCCAGGCACCACATATAAAATAATATGGGAACTCAGAGGACTGCCATCTGTGTAAAAAAACGATTTTTAAACAAATAAATAGTTTTATGTATTTATTCATTTAATGAAATATACCGATGTTTGTTGTAGCACTGCTTGATCTGTGTTGAGAAATATCAGTAGTGATAAACTCAGATCCAGTTCTATTTGTGATGGTTGTTGGGGACAGAGTAGTGACTTTCAGATATCCTGTCAAAGTGACACATACAATTATGAACATCCATGATCATATCTCTGTGGTTTAGTTTAGTATAAGGAACTGACCCAAAGTCAGCTGGATTTTGGTATAGTGTTTCCCACCGGTCCATTGTGGGTCAGAGCCGCACCAAGTTACAAACTGTCCCTGGATTGTTTTTGGACAGAGTATAGTGTTTTTCCCACCGGTCCATTGTGGGTCAGAGCCGCACCAGTACACCCCTGCGTCGGCCTGTGTGAGCCCTGTGATGGTGACAGAGAAGGAGCTGGAGGACTGTGTGTCCTGCAGTCTGAACCTGTCTTTACGCTCTCTGCTGCTCACGACAGTTTGACACGTGGCTCGTTGATTTCCCTTACACAAAAACTTTGTGTTGGACCGATGTTCCTTAGGATATGGGCACTGCAGGGTCACCGATTGCCCCAGAAAACCCTTAACATCACGTGGGGTCACACAGCACCATTCTGACAAAGATAAAAACTAATTGTAGCTGTGATTGGTAATAGAAAAGGCTTCATTTGACTTTTTGTACATAACTGTTGCCCAATAATACAACAGTCATCACCTCACAGAGATCATACACCTCTGAGCATAGTAAAAATTGCCTTACCTCTCACTGTCAAGTCAACACGAGAAAAAACATCAAAGGCGTTGCTTCTCTCGACCCCACACAGATACGATCCAGCATCTTGTTTGGTGACAGCAGAAAGCTCCACTGTGAACTCACTCGCGGATTCCCTGAGTCTGAACTGTCCATTTTGTGTCTTGGTGGTTGTTACAAGCGCCCGTTTGCGACATGCAGAGGGCTGCGATCCTTTGCACATGTATTTGAAACTGTTGTCATTTTGGGGTGGACAGCTTATGGACACACTGTTGCCCTCATACCCCAGGATGTTATGGACACTGTCACAACACTCATCTGATATACAAAAAAAAAGTTACTGTTTTGTGCCAGTGTGGGCCTATATTAGCCCTTTTTTTATCTGTTACAATTTTGTTTCCTCATCAAAAACACACCTGGAGCTGTGTTTTGTTTCATTTACACATGTTCGACTCACTCCTGCATATTTACGCTGTGTTCTTTTCTGAAAACATTCTGTTCCACCTTGTGATGTCATCAGATGGTAATACAGGAAGCACCTTTTAAACTTCTTATGCCTTCAAATGGAAATTGCAACTGAACAAAGGGTAAAAAACAAAAATGATTTTTTTAAAGGATACATCTTAAGGTTAATCTTTTTTATTGCAGAGTAAAGCGGTTCAATTGAGGCTAAAAACTGCTGTTAACTTTAAAACTACGCCTTAACATGGAACAGAGCATTTTGAGCTTTGGAGATGTAAACAGCCCAGTAATGCAGGATTACTCAAACATGTGTAAATGAAACAAATCACAAAACACACAACATTCTGAAGAGGGAACAATATTCTAACATGGCTAAAAGTTAATTTGTGTAATACAGGACATTTATTTACTTGACTTGACGTGCACGGTCACTGAGGTGTAGATATCCTTCCCACTTTTGCTCACTCCACACCAGTAATTTCCAGCATCAGACCTCTGGACATTTGAAATAGTTGCAGTAAACATTCGTGTTTGATGATGGTCACTTGTGGAGTATCTAGTTGCTGTCTGCTTTGTGGTTTTAACCAGAACGTCACCATCTCCACAAGCTTCAGTGCATAGGTACTTTTCATAAGTCTCATAGCCAGCTGGGTATGAGCAAGACACTTCAGCATCTCCTCCAATGTATGCATAGACTTCAACCTCCGACGCAGCAGTGGTGCCACACAGTTTCATTAAAACTGCAAAAGAAAAGGAAAATAAAATCAAATCATCATCAACACAACATGGCACTAAAAACAGCTTTATGTTTGTTTTTGTGTTTGTTGTGCATGTCCCATGACTGACTGGAGAAGGAAAAAAAACCCACAAGCTGTGTTTTATATTTTATTCCCTAAATCAATGCAGTTTGAAGCCTAAATTGTGTAATAAAACACTGTAATGTATTCTTTAAAAAAAAAAAAAGAAAAAAGTATCTGTATTCTGAATACCGCCAAACAGTTCCTCAAAATGAATATTTTGAGGTTTTAATAATGTGTTTCTGTTCAAAGTTCATATTTTAAACACAACCAGAACTGTCAAATTGTCACTGAAATATCAACTGACAAATTAAAAGAAGAATCACAGTTCAGAACATGTCTGTATGGATTTAAACTACACAGTAACTTTTATACAGCGTAAGATAAAATATATACAAGATATATTTTTTTTTTGAGTAGCATATGATGTTACTTCAAATTAGTCATGGTTATTTTTGATTAATTGTTGCAAAATTTAACATATTTAGTATAGAAAACTTACAGAGGCTGAAGAGCAGTTTCCATGATGTCAACATGATGGAAATAAATGATAAAGAACAAAAAATGTCTTGACAGTGGTAACTTTCTGAAACTCTCACTTCCGCCTTTTGCACGGTCATGGTCACACCTCTTCTATTTAAAAAACTTTTCTTTAAGGGTGAAAACAGGAAATATGAACGTGATATAAGTTAATAAATATAAAATAATAGACATAGAATACTGGACCTGACTTATACGTTATAGCCATCCCAGACAAAATGTAGCATTCTTTTAATTTTTAAACAAATTAAGAGAAGTGTATATACAAAATATGTGCAGCAGATGTTTCATTGCCAGCACCAGAGAGCATTAGACTCAATACAGTAGTAAGTCAGTGTTGCACGAGCTTCAGTGTCTCCATTTGAATCGATGTTTCACAAATTGTGGTTTATTCCACTGCAAACAAACGTCTTCTGTGAACAACGTCTAAATTGAACTTGCTATATCAGCAGTGATATAAAAGCACTGGCCCCACCCTGACCATTAAATACCATCGCTGGTTAAATGTGGACGGAGGTGCACAAATGTATTTTCCCTGAGCTCAGCCATTCCCTTGTCTCCAGTTGACTGGCGCAGCTGTGCGTCTCAACTGTTTCCATATCGTGCGCTCTTCTCCAGCAAAAGGTTACCATGAAGTCCGCGTGCAGTTGGATAAGTGTGTCCTGAATTAGCGGGGATGCCAGAGGCCCTGGGTCGATGCCAGAGGCTGAGGGGTTGCCAGAGGGTGCAGTAGTCTGCGGATTGGGTTTCTGCGCAGCGATATGTTTGTATGTGGACCGTGTGCAGGGGCGCGTGGCGTGTGCTCTGTGAACCAAGACAAACACGTAGACAAGAGCGTGCACACAACAGGGATGGTTACACGTTATATATAGATGTCCCTCTCGCCCTAAACGTTTGGAAGAAGACCTTTCTGTTAATGGGTTTGCAATTAACCTGCTAACTTCTAACAAACAATATGGGCTAGACTTTTATGCACAATAATATTCTGAGTTTTGATCCAAACCGGTCCAATGAAGCTTGCAGTTACAACATTATTACCCAGCAGCACTGTGTGTTTTGTGGGAGGGGACATTCCTTCCATTCCTTCTCTTCCTGAGGACTCAACACAGTTTAGGGTCAGTCACCTCAGTTTGCACCTTCTACTGCTCCACTGGCAGCCACCAACCTAACAACCATGCAACTGCAAAGAAAGTTTCAATGAACTTTTATTTTTCCACATGTAAACGACACCGATTTAAGAACTGAAGGCTCACAGAGCTGCATAGATAGCACTTCTGTCAGAAGAAGACTTCTACTTTACATAAAAGCTTTTTACAAAGCAAACATTCATTTAAAAAAATGAC
>JAIEZT010001373.1:24224192-24266692 GCA_019594935.1 Periophthalmus modestus
CTTCATCATGTCTACAAATAAAAAGACAGGAGGAAAGATAACAGAATAACAGAATGACTAAGGCAGCTGAAGCAACTTTCTGTGAGTAGAATGCCTCAAATATAATGCCTCAAGTTACAGTGTGAACTGTCTGGAGAACTGCTAAATTATTATTGTGATGGAAATTTAAGTATATTCATGCTGTGTCTTTAAATGCATTTGATCTGGGTCTGTCTGCCAGACCCAGACGAGACATTAACATGTGTGAAGCTCTGTCTCCATCTCTCATGAAACTCGTTGTTGTTCTACCTGTCTAAGTGTAAAAGTTCATTATCATATGGGTGTGAAACAAAAGTCACTCTGCTTTGAAATGTAGGTAGCTTTGTCATTCTGGTATAAAACAGTCAGAGCTGGGATGCTCAGGGGACTGGAGAGGGACTGGAGAGGGAGATGCTCGAAGACGCCGAAAGGCTGGCAGTCGGTGGCCAGGGCAGGCCAGGGCCCTGTCCTGTCTATATCTGCTGTAACAAACAATAAACCTCTTGTCTGTATTTCAAATACTCACCGAGCCTCGCAAATGGATTACTTTTTATTGAGAATTGTAATTTTTTCCACAACAATAATGGTGTCAGAAAAGTGGGATCCACGAGTGGTCGTCCAGAACACAGTGAAGATGGAATTTTGCCTTCCTTTTGGTTTCTGTCCTGATGCATGGAACTTTCAAAGAAGAACATGGATGGACATTGGTTTATGTCCTGGATCACCACCGCTGGATTTGAACAAGTTTTACTTGGTGAGCTTTTGCAATACTGTATTTCATCTGAAAAGGAAATCTTCATCTGCAAAGACTGGTGAATCAAAGGACAATGTATTTTGCAAATGCAAAATGCTTAACTGGAATTATCTAAACATACCCAACTGCCATAGTTCTGATCCTGTACCAATTTTTGATTCATCTCACAACTTTTTCAGTCTTTTTGGCTTTAAAATCTCATGTGTGTATCATCATGCTGCCCTAACAACGTGCTGCTAATACAATCCCAACAACAATGGCCCTCCTCCACTCCTGGTTTTCTCACTTTTGAGACATAGTTGTCAGACCGCTCGTCCTCTTAAACCACTGAAACTAAGCTATTGGAAGTTACAAATGCTAAAACATCTAAAATGGGGAGCAAAACTTCAAGAGGATCTGGACAGAAATGGATTCCAACTGAGGAGCCAAGTCAACTTGTGACATCAAAAGTAAAGAGGCTGAAAGCATGTTTTGCTGCATTTTGCTTTCTATAATATCTATTGGGACCTACTTGAATTTATTCTCCAGAGTGAGGTTCAGGGGTCATTACGGCTGACTACCAAACAGTCATGGGTGAAATTCCCCTCTAGTTGTAACTAGCTAGTTAACAGTCAAATGGGTGGAAGTCCCTGCTATTTAGCGAACAGTCACTAGGTGAAACACCTATCTAGGGTTACTAACTGGTAAAAGGCAAAAGGGTGAGATTCCCTGTGTAGTTGAGCGTAAGGACGGCTGAACTTTTATCATGAGGGAGAGTAAATTCAGCAGTGCACCTCCATCGGGTCTAAAAATTAAGATATAATGTAATTGCAAAATGCAAACAAATGTAAATTTCCTTCATGTCAACAGTATGGTCTAATTCACTCACAATGTTAAGTGTGGAAAAAAATAAAAAAAAAAACAGTAAAAAAAAAGAAAGAAAGAAAAACTGAAAAATACAACAGCAAAAACAGAAAAAAAAGACTAAAAGAAAAGAAAAGAAAAGAAAGAAAATGGCTAAGTACAGAGTGTGACACCAGAAGTGAACTGCACATTTGTGAGTTCTTGGAACTGATCAGACAAACTGTGAGATGTAAATTGTGCAATGTCAGAAAATATGTGTGTAACTGTTAAACCACTGTGAACAGTGTCAACAAGAAAATGACAGGATGCAGTTTCAACTGATCCACTCATTTTCTACAATTCTTTGTTTCTTTATATTTCTTTTTATTTTATGTTTTTTGCCTCACCACTGCAGTGAGTTTAATGACATGCATGTCCTCAGAAAAGTCCAGCTGGTACCAAAAACCCTCCTCAATTGTGAGCTCTCTTAAAAACAAAATGAAGGCCTATTCAAAGCCGGTAGTGATCACAAAACTGACTCGACTGACTTGACCATCCTTGATGACTATGCGCCTGCGATTTTGTTAATAACTTTTTTTTGTTACAGGAGATACGGATGCTGCATAATTTCTCTTCTTTTTCTTTACAAGTTCCTATGAAATAATCACACATTAACAATACTAACAGCACTAACAACTAACCAATAACAGTGTGATTTACAAAATTCTTCTTTAAAAATTACAATTTAACCAAAGTTTTCACTTACAGCAGAGATGCAGCTCAGAACAAAACTGACACATGTATATATATATATACACACATATATAAATGTGTCAAAGGGGGGGATATTACAAAATGAGTTTTAGTTTTTCAAAATTGAATTGTGATAAAACAGGTGTTATCATTTAGTTTTCCATTAACTACAAGACCTGTAACCTGACAATGCCCTTCAAGACACAGAACCACAGAACCAACCACCACAGATGGATCTGAACCAAAAACACCTTCTGAGCAGAAAGACACACGTTCTTCTTCTGGGCAGAACCAGACCTGCATCATCAAATCCATCCTTCTGTTTCAATGTCACTGGAGGAAAACTTCAGAAAAATTCAGCCATTCACTTCTTTTCATGTGACTCAAAAGTACTCGACCTGTTCCTCATGTCCCCAGCCACAGCCATGAAGATCGACACATGGGCTGAAGGACAACTCCAGAGACGAGCTGTGGCCAGAGACGCCAAGCTGCGTGTGGACGGAGAATACAGCCATGTGTGGTCAGAAGGAGGACAAAGGGACAGAGGACAGGTGATGGGAAAGATTTAACTGAACAGCGTCACCATCATGTTAAAACAGCATTCATCGTCTGACTACAAATCATAAAGGATAAGGACAAACTGAACACAACAATGAACTGTTGAATTTGCCTCATCTCAATCAACAAACTAATGGACCTTCATTTCCATGAACTGTGTTTTGGATCCACAACATGAACGTTTCTGTGCATGCTGTTTGTGACAATGATTGTTTATGAAGTATGATTAATGAATAATCAAAAGGGAGAAGTGTGATGGAAATTTAAGTATATTCATGCTGTGTCTTTAAATGCATTTGATCTGGGTCTGTCTGCCAGACCCAGTCGAGACATTAACATGTGTGAAGCTCTGTCTCCATCCCTCATGAAACTCGTTGTTGTTCTACCTGTCTAAGTGGAAAAGTTCATTATCATATGGGTGTGAAACAAAAGTCACTCTGCTTTGAAATGTATGTAGCTTTGTCATTCTGGTATAAAATAGTCAGAGCTGGGATGCTCAGGGGACTGGAGAGGGAGATGCTCGAAGACGCCGAAAGGCTGCCAGTCTGTGGCCAGGGCAGGCCTGGGCCCTGTCCTGTCTGTATCTGCTGTAACAAACAATAAACCTCTTGTCTGTATTTCAAATACTCACCGAGCCTCGCAAATGGATTACTTTTTATTGAGAATTGTAATTTTTTCCACAACAATTATTATTATTATTATCATTACCACAGGGGACAAAAAGTTACCTCTTACTATCTGAAGTATTCACAGCTCCTCAGCCTCTGACCTGCTCCTGCAAAGTGCCATCACCTGCCTCTGCTCAAACAGACTTCTGCACATCTCTTCAACAGTCAGTCACATTCCTCTATCTCTCATTTCAGCACGGCTTGACCTTATTTACTCACTGCTCCCTCCACTCAACTCTAAACTTACTCAAAAGGTATTTGCACAGGATATAGGTCTGAGAGCTCAAATATTTCTGTAGTTCATGTAGCCTGCTTTCCCTTTTGCTGCCCCTTCAGCATCACAAAACCACAATATTTCACTGCTGCGCATGTGAAAGATTGTCATTACATGAAAACATAGGCTAATCAACAAGTACCACGACTGTTAGTGCCACAACTAGCAGTCCACAACTATGTCTTCTCCAACGAGCACTATTAATAGGCACTATGCAATTACTACCACTGCACATCTGACTTTAAAGGTCCTATATTACTATATTTGCTTCATTCACACATGTTTGAGTAACTCTGGTTTAATCTGTCTATATCTGTAAAGCTCAAAATGCTCTGTCCACGTTAACAGCTATCTTTTACCTTTAGTTCTGTAGAGATCAGCTATTACAAGCCTAAAACTATCCAAATGATTCTAGTGAAGATGTATGGAGTTTAAAAACACAGCGGAGCACTCCCTCTATTACCACATGACATCAAGGGAAGATGTTTTTAGTTTGAGAGAAGAACTCAGCCTAAATATGCAGGATTTGTGTGTTAAACATGTGTGATTGAAACAAAACACAACTCCAGGTCTGTTTGTGATGAGGAAACAACATTATAACAGAGATCAGAAAATAGTGTAACATGGGCCCTTTAAAGATGCTATGTAACTTTTCAAGTGGAGGGTCCGCCCCCTGCTTGTCTCCATGAAGATGTTCTCGCTTTGCCACGAATGTTCCATAGTATGTCATTAAACTTGTCTGTCTTCACGGACAAGCGGGTGGGGTCTTTATATTTATGAATGAAAAGGCAGATTTAACTCCAGCTAACTCATTAAATACGTTCTCCTTTGTGCTGTGGTGCATATAAATCCTTAAAATCCTAATAAAATAATTAGTAGAGAAACAAAATACTTGGATGACTTAAGAAACCATTAACTAATTACTTACTACTAACAAGTGAAGACCCACACAATGTATCAAACTGTACAGATGAATAACCCTTTTCATTACTTTCACATGACAAACACTTTCAAGAGTATGTACAGACCATAATTTGTGTTTATTTATTGGTGCTATTTTTAAAATGAGCAAAGTTTGTTTTAAATTCTTGTCACAAAATGATTGAGATGTTGAAATGTTGAAACAGGAATGCATCATAGACTGAGGTGAATTAAAACATAAGTATGGCCCCCGTGACCCCTCCTCACCCAAACCCACGTCCACTTATTATCAGTGTTTCAACAGCACATAGCATGAGGCGTGCACTGTTCATCCTTCAACTTTACAAATTCAGGTTTGTTTGACCAGTGAGGGCACACAGACTGCAGGGTCAGGGTCATACGCGCCGCCTATCAGACACACACAGACAGAGTAAACACAATGCATAGGCCTGTTTATTCTGCCACATAGATTCTCCATTAGTGCTCCCTCTGATCATCCACCATGTGCTCCATCACCGAGGCCAAGTGCATAGAAGAGACAGGATGTATGCAGACACCGCAGCTTCTAACTTAAACAACTCACCCTGCTTCATAACAATCAGAAATATATGGTGTGCGTTTGGTGAATGCTTCATCAAAGTCTATTTAAAGTCATGCAAAATGAGGAGAAGAGCAATGCATGGGACACATAAGAGCGAGTATACTTTTGAGACTTTCCATTATGTAGTTGCCATACTATTTGGTTATGGGTTTTATAAGAATTGCCTTTATGATCCAATTATTTGCTGTGTCAACCTAAACTATTTTTGGTATAATTATGTATTACTATAGAAGGAATCTGAATTATTACTACTAAGAATGGAGCATTTAAATATGTCCACAAGATCTAATTTGGAGTGAAGACTGAAACACAAATTACTGAACTGATACAAGAATATACTGCATCCGAACACATTTGTAAAAGTCTAAAGAACAGAAGCTTTACAAATGAGACTTATTTGGAGATATTTTGTTGTTTGCAAAGGACATGATGTCACTTAAATAACTGTGATTTTCGAGGAGTCATGGCAGCAGTCCTGTCTGAGGTAGACGTGTTCTTGTTTGTGTGTTTGGTGTAGTAACACAGGGAAGGTCTAGGTAGAGACTTGGTGTAAAGTGGAAGTGACAACTTTCTCAGCCTACAAGCAGCGTTAGACTGTGGGAGCCAGAGGTCCACAGATTCACCTCAAAACCTCAAGCCAAAAAACGCTGCTATTTATAATGTGACATGGTGATTTTTAGCCTCCCTCTAATGTGCCACTGTACACTGACACCACTGTGTAACAACAGACCTGAACTACAATCAGCTGTGGTCCAAGTTACAGTAAAAGTCGGGGTAAAGAGTGGAAGATTTGTCTGTTTACCTCTGGAGAGAAAACCCCACTCTCTGTGAGGTCAAATAAACATGCTCCATGTTTATGCTCTGGTGAGGAGGTTATTGTTCTTTAGATTTCATAATGCACCAAAATAAGATAAACAAATAACCATAATACTATCGTTTACACATTTACAGTGAATGTGTGTGCTCTGTTACATCAGAGAACACAGCCACAATCATGGACTCTGATTATTTAAAACAACCCACTCTTTACGTTTTAGATTATCCACTGAGTCAACTCTTGTTACTGATTGGAAATTCCAACCTCAAGAAAAAAATATAATTATGTCTATTGTTCAGGGATAAATACAAGAATAATGTTGACCCTATCAACCGTTACTATACAAATGAAAAAAAAGTTCATTTAAACCTAATACTATGCACATTAAAATATGGAAACTTGAGACATTGTGTCCACTTCACTTCTTATTGTGCTACTATAATAAACTACATGCCATGTGATTTACATTTTTACAACCAATTCTTAGCTGTCAACATCCAAGCTCTTTTAAGCATTATCACACCAGATCCACAAAAGCAAAGATAATGACTGAATATCTGTACCATCTCTTAAGCTGTCTCCAAAACACTTCAGCGAATTCTGAGACACGGTAACATGTCTCTCAGATTGACTTCACAGTTGTAATTTACAGTCAACAAATTCACTAAAAAAACAGATTGTTAAAAAAGATATCTACAGACTAATCAATGCCAAAACTAGTATCAAAATGAGATAAATAAAATAAAATAATTGAAAACCAGAATAAAACCGCATAGTAATATCCATCCATGCATTCAATTCAATTTCTTCCACTTATCCTATTAGTAGTTGAGATAGCCATACTATAATTATAAAGAGAGGGGTTTTAATCTCATTGAGATATTAAAAACGGTAACAAGTATTATCCTTTGTATCCGAACTAAGTTGGACATTTTAATACCGTTATGACAACGATTTTAGAGCAGTGAGAAGAAACTGGAAGGGACTTGGAGACTCCAGAGTCCAGACACCAGAATGTCTGAGTGGGTCACAGCCTCACTACTGTAGAGGTCAATCCATTTCCCATGGCCACCTGCTCTCATAGAGTCTATGTTCACTGTGTTCAGTGTTGCTCCTCAGTTGAAATGATAGTAATCTTTTCCTTCTTCCAATTGCAGTGAGGTGAGATTTTCCTCAAAAACACCTCCCGTCAAGTCCTAAAAGTGACACAATAAGAAAAATGAACTTATGTTTGAAAATGTACAAAACAAAGTTAATTAAACCATCTGTCCTTGTATGTTGTAATGTGGTTATGTTGTGTAATGAGGCCTAGTTTGACATTATTGTGAATTGGGTGCAGGTGTTTGAATGCATTTTTTCAGCTGAAAGTTAAAGTGAATGATTGGGTCCAGAACGTCTTGTTTTCTGATTGTAATTACCGTAATTCCCAAAATGGAGCAATTAGTGCCTTGTGAAGTTGGAGAGTTAGAATTAATATTTTCAACTAGCTGGGAAGAGAAATGAACAGAGTGAAAGTTCAGTGAAGCTACTTTGTTTACAATAGAAAAAGATATAGATTATTATGTATTTCACCCTTATTTGAACCATGGCATATCTAATGTTTGTACAGGCGTATCATATGATCAAAGTTCAGGCCCCTGTTGCTGTCCATTTCCTGCCCCCGTCCTGCACCAGACACACGCCCCAGATCATTAAGTTGTTAAGTGTAATTACAGACCTATGGGACAGAGGGTCAGAAACAGCAAACATACAACACCCAAACATGTTTTATTGTACTCACCAGTTTAACGCAGATGATAAAAGGAGCCGAGGCCTTTTTGAAGTGAACCACTGGGATTTTGGGTTTGGGTTTTTCCTGAAAGCACATGTGAATAAGGTGCGGTTGTTTTAATACGATCAAATATGATTAATTTACAATAGTGTACATTATTTAAATTACCATAATGATTTGAATTAAAAGTACAGATTGGACACATTTTGAGTAGACATGGGTAGGCTCCGAGAGCATTTTCCTTTAATTCACTTGTTCTAATAGTAAAATGATTAAAGCCCAAGTAAGTATTTAAATCTAACTGGTTCAAAGCTCTCGCGAACACTTTGGGACATTGCTAGTATTCACATGCATGAATTTTCTGATGTGTCTACATCTTTACAACTGTTTTCTTATGAAGATGCCAACCCTCAGTCAATGAAAGCCAATGCGGAATATTGAGAATATTGCGGTATTTACAATATTCTCTATGGGGGAAAAATATACAATCACGCATTTATAAGAATTACAAGAACTCAGGTACCCTGCTTGCTTCAAAAGCTGTTGTTAATTAACAAAAAAAAAAATCCCAGCCTTATACATCACCACCAAACTTTGGGTTAAGATCTATTCACTGTTCCTGAATTTGTCAAATTTGTCTTTTGCATTAAACCCAGTCTTGAATATTACCTGCTCATTTAAAGAGCTATTGTCTCACCTTGGACTCCTCGTATGTGTAGAAGCCCTTCTGAATCTTTTTCTCATCCACGTCACAGAAAGCTTTGACCTTTGAAAACCGCAAAGATTAATATCTTACATTCAAACATGAGTGAAATACATTCAAAGGAAATGATGTGCCTTCTTCTGATTGGCTGGACTGAGGCTGCGATACAGCTTACGACCCTGTTTGCCGGCATTCCATATGGTAAAGCTTTCCCATTGGGTGAGCACCCTTTCCTGCAGGAAGGCAACTCGCAGCTTCCAAATGGTGTCCCTTAAACATAGAATTTCGGTCAAAAATGCATGAAAATTGTCAGAAAGGTTTTTTGATCATAAACTGGCTATTTTAGGCTCTATTAGCATGCCACATTTCAAAGATATCACACACTTTTGCACATATATAAAAAAAAATTTAGAACAAGACTTATATTTTGGTTACAGTAGACAGACTTAGTCCCTGTGTGAAGGACATAAAAACCTGAATGAGCTGGATATACTATAATATACTGGATACTACATTTAACTATTTGCTACTTAACCCCCAAAAAACAGAAGTCATTGCTCTGGGCCCCATAAGGCCTGCAAGACTCTCCATCTGACCAGAGAGTCAGACTGGACAGTGTCAGTGTAGCCTCCAGCTGTACTGTAAGGATCTTTGGAATCTTATGTGACCAAGAGCTCTCATTCACAGCACATATAAACCAAGTCTGTAAAACAGCCTTTTTCCACCTGCGTAATATCACCAAAATCAGAAAAATTTCATCTAAAAGTGATGTTGCAAAACGTATCCATGCATTTGTTACGTCAAGGGTAGATTACTGTAATTCCCTATTAGCCGCGTGCCCTAAAAACTCTACAAAAAGCTTTCAACTATCCGTAGTTCAAAATGCAGCAGCCAGGCTCTTAACAGAAAGTAAGAGACGAGACCACATCACCCTCGTGCTGGAGTCCCTTCAGTGACTCTCTGTCGAGTTTAGAATTAAATTTAAAGATCTCCTCCTGCCATATAAAGGGTATGGCTCGATCTTATCTGAAAGATGCTATAGTACCATATCATCCAAGCAGAACACTCCACTCTCAAAATGCTGGACTACTGGTGGTTCCTGGAGTGTTAAAAAGCATAGCAGGGGGGGGAGAATTCCCCTAAAGCTTAAAGAGGCCCCCACAGTCTCTACATTTAAGACCGGGATTAAAAGGTTCCTCTCAGTTAGGGGCAGAAATAAAACCTGCAGTTTTAGTTAAGCTGCCTTAGGAGCAGCTATGCTGGGGTAAGTATGATAACCTGAGCACTATCCTCTGTTTCATCCTATTTTACAACAGCATTCACTATTCAGTTCACCTGGAGTTCGTTCATTGCTATTCACATTTTGTTTCCTGTCCCACTCCCCTCTGGAGAGTGCAACTGTTTCAGATACTCGGCCGCTGACCGCCCGGTGATGGCTGGACCCTAGATCCCCTCCTGTGCCCTGATCCTGTTCTGTGGACCCGGAGCCTCCCTTCCTTCACCTGACAAGGATGACCCCCATTTACACTGTTTTCATGTTTTTGATTAATTCTTATTATTACCAAAACATTAGTAAATTGTATCTATATTCTGAAATGAAAAAGATTCCCAATAATGAGAACAAAATTGCTTTAGACTGAAAGACCGCCGCCCACAGAAAAGCTCAAATAATGGTGTGAAGTTTAACAAAAGGACTGGTGAGGAGTTGGATTGTTAACATATTATCCTACGCTAGTTACAGTTAAAACAGCCCTCACTAAAAAATAATAATTGTGACATATTTACGTTTCAAAAGTCACTTGAATTTAACTGATACAAAGTAGATGATTTTATGTCTGGCTGATTATGCCACTTTAACTTCACTTTCATTGAGAAAGTTTGACTTTAGAAAGTTGGTCACATACTAATGATGTATTAAACATGACAATAAAAGTGAATTAAGTATTTCACTGTTGTTTGATCATGGTAACATTAATTGTAAATAAACATGAAATCACGTTGTTAATTCTCATAATACCTGTAACATTAAAGGGCCCATATTAAGCTATTTTCTGATGGATGTTATAATGTTGTTTCTTCATCAAAAAGAGTTGGGAAATTGTGTTTTGTTTCATACACACATGTTTAACACACAAACCCTGCATATTTAGGCTGAGTTCTTCTCTCAAGCTGTTCCGCTTTATGATGACATGTGGTAATACAGGAAGTGCTCCACTGTGTTTCTAAACTCCATACACCTTCACTAAATGTCTTTCAGAATAGAATCAAACGTACAAAACTAATATACCAACTCTCAATCAAACCATCAGTTTTGGATGAAGCTAAAAAACAGATTGTTATGACCCCACTTTGACTGATGCGCACAGCTGCAAAGGCCTTTCTAACCCACCTAAAGCTGTTCACAATCACACAGGGGCCAAGTAAGACACTTGGAAAATTCCACTTTCTGATCCAGGGTCTGCCCAAAATCTAATCAAGGGCCTCAAATGACAAACAAACGTAACCCCCCCAGCATTGAAAAGTGTGGGTGGTCCTCATATTGCAATGCTTTTGGTTTTCAATACAGGCTTTGAATGCAGGACGTGACAAAGATGGCATACCGCCTAGATCTATATACAGATGCTAAAGCCTTGACTCCACTAATACCCTTCAGATCACAACATAGGCTCTTAATAACATATACAAGTGGAGTACAAACATGCAGGAAAAAAATCATTAACACGTAAATAGTCTTCCCGTGGAAAGTCACTTAGTTATAAGGATTTATATAATTAGGATTTGGAATTAAAGAACACATACAAAGGTCCACTCTGAAAACATAAAAATTTCCCTACTAATCTACTACTCTAAATAGTTTTACAAAAAATAGTGTTTTGGATCAGACAGAGAAGAGGATTAGGGGTGAAGAACTGCGTCAACACCACACGACGCAGGAAGTATGTTAGGAGGAAAGATGGAAGTGTAAAAGAAGAAAATCAGGAGTAACATTTGGACAATTTTTTAGGTGTTAGATCTTGGAACAAGAAAAGTTCCAGTTTGAAAGTGAAAGGGTACAAAATAATTATAATAAAAAGAATAAAATGTAAGAAGTAGTCATACCATTTGTTTGACTAAAAATTTTGAATTCAGTAGAAAATTGTATTTATGTATGTTGAGATTAATCTAGTTTATTATACTGTATAATATTAATTTTATTCAGATTATATTTCTAATCTAATTATGAGAGACTATCTTAACACATATTAAGCTTTTGGGGCAACATAAATAGAGGATGCTTTTTTTGTTCATTGTAAACTGCAATATGGATCTCAAACAGCCTAATAATAGAAACAACACTGACTTCCTGTTCTAAACCGCAGAACCCACCTCTTCATAGTTTCCACTTCAACCTAGCAAAAAGCAGATTTTAATTTGTGTGTTTTTTAATTTTGAAGAATGTCTATGTCTGTACCTTGATGCTGGATATAACCACGTAATGTAATAGGTGAGAAATGAACATTACTAACTCTGATACAGAGTGAGTGGCAGCCTTTTCGTGGTAGCGGTAAACCAACAGACACTGGTCGACCCGCCTCACGGCCAACCCCTGACGAAGACTGTTGTAGAAGAAAAGCAGGTCCTCTGGAACGCCCTGAAGAAAGAGGAAGGAGCTAAATGATAGAGCACTTCACAGCGGATTACATAAAAGAGAACGAACAATGTACTTTGCCTCCTTCGTCAAACTGACCGACTTTGTCAAAACTCATTCTTGAGCAAAACCATGTGGGCATGATGACTGTGGGCCCATGTGAGGTGAGCACCTGACATAAAAGGAAAATTATAATCTAGTAAATGCACATATTGAAAATGAGTCACCAATATTCCAACTTGATACTCTCTTAAGGCAATAGGGCTTTATAATCTTTGTAGTTGCATTCTGATGAAGCCATAAGCTGTTGCAATACAGAACAGGAAACAGTCAGATAATGCAGACAACATGAGACAAGACTTTAACAAATAGCAACAAAACTAGGTTATTGCAGACAGGGTAAAGCAATGTTAGACAAATTCCATTACAGTGCTGTACTGAGGGCACTCACTGCCAGAAGTATAATAATCACAGGTATTATACTCCCTACAACAGAAGCACAGCCAAACTGAACTGTACTAGACTGGAATGGACAACACTATCACAATGTCTTGAGGGTTCATGTCTCCGGGTGCTGGGTGCCGTTATGGTGGAGGTGAGTGCTTCAATGGGTCAAAAAATGAACTGAAAGAACTGCAAAAAAAACTGTTAAAACGTCAGGTGCTCTAATAGGATGAAGAAGTTGATTTGAGATTATAAAAGGTGCCTTTTTGTAAAAGAGGAGAAAAACGGAGGCTGAGGCCCTGAATAAGACCATCACTGTTGAAACATGTTGGCATCCCTACACAAAAGAAAGGGCTTTTAATCCTATTCCATCAGAGTGCCTTGGATTTTTTTTGCCTCCGTTTTACTCCTCTTTTTGGTCATCTCAAAACTAGGTCGCTATATGGTGCTATAAACACTACAGTATAAATTTGTCACAACAATATTATTCTATTACTAATACACTTTCACAGTATGATTTTGAATATACATTTTGCATAAATTGATCATAGGTTTTAAAAGTCATTTTAGAAAGCTATATAGTATTAAACAAACTGGAACAATCTTTTGGGACAGTATCCAACTTTGGCATCAAGAAACTTCGTGTAGCAGAATCACATGTGGATGCAATGACCTCATAATCTTTGACTAATGACTTTGGCTCTTTGTCCACTCCCTTAAACAACCACAACCCTATTTGCACGGCTAGCTCTCTTTGCTCTGGCCCCTTGATTAATTTGTTCTCCCCTCCTCCTCCTCCTCTTCCTCCTCTTCCTCCTTCCCTCCTCTTCCTTGCTACATGTTTTGTAACAGTTGAGCTTTTGCATCTTAATCATAAGGTCATCTCAAGTTGATCCGTTTCTTTCCTGAAAATCACTGTAGTGTTTCCACTTGTTTTTGTGACCCGTCACTAATTCTTATGACCAAAAACCACTGAGCACATCTGGATTAAACAAGATGAACAGCTGGGCCTTGTACGTTTCCATTATAGTCCACCTACGTAACTTAGCTTCTTTCTGTCATATTATTGCAACATGGCGAGAAGCGTGTAGACGGTGAAAAGAACTATGATTCTGGGAAGCACACAAAGGGTAGGCGGGGAAATATCCCGTAAAAGGGGAGAATAGAAAGGTCACAAGCGACCATAACTAATGTCCTTCAGATGAATATGTAGCTCAGCACTAGTCCAGGTTAAGGCCCCTGTTTTGTTCCATGATTTAAACCTATAGAAAAAAGCTAAAGAAAGTAAAGAAATTAGATATGAGCCAAGAGATTTAACTATGGTATGACCTCATTCTCTGGCTCTATGAAATTGTATCGCACATAAATATTTAGGAATGTCAGAAAGAGCTCGGCCCTGTGTTCCTGTAGCGACTTTTGGCTATACACCTTAATAAGATACACAGAATTGATTCAATCGTAACAATGTTATTGATAGATGGTAAAACTAGAAGCAAAAACACTCTTGCTGTTTCAACCAGTTTAATAGTGTGAAGCTTTGCTGTTGATATTGTATAGACATGTTCACAGAACCTGTTCATTGCATTTAAGTAAGGAAATGAGTAGTGATACTGGGCGCATGTTGCCTGTTACAGTAGTTTCTTAATGAAAGTTAAAATACTGACCCTATAGCGTGGTATTGTGTGAAGCATTTAAGTTGGCATGTAGTGGTCACTGTCTGTTTGTAGCAGCAAATCCCAGTGGTGGGATTGTGCTGTTTCCTCTGCTGGTTCAGGGGTCATGGTAATGCATAGACATGTTTCCGTGGAAACTGTCAGTACAGGTGTACTTCCTGTTGATGTCTGACCTGGTGAAAGCCTGGCACCTGACCCTATGCCTCCTTTCTGTGCCAAACCCCTGTTTAGGAGCATAGAGCTTCTCTATGCTTGGTTTCTCTCTGAATTCAAGTAAGAGTGCTCATTCAACATTCTGAAAGTTGGAGGTTGCACCAACCACTGCATAATATTGTTGTGTCCTTGAGCAAGACTCGGATGGCACAGATTAGCAACCTCAGTTGTGTCAATTTCATAGACTAGTCTATGGTCAGTTTACCTCTGGGTGGGTGTTGCCTTTAAGTATTAAGTAAATGAACAATGACAATGTAGATCTTTGAGAGTCATTTCAAGCCTGTTAAGTGTAGGTTGTTATTATCATCATAGACTCAATGGGACAAAGTCACCTGTGTGGAGAGCTGCTCCTGTGTCAGAGTGTTGATCCAGCGAGTGTAACGTTCAGTAGAGCCCTCAGGAATCCTCTCAACCCTGCAGCCGATCAACTGTAATATACAATATAAAAGTAAATATTTAAATGATGTGCATAAGAATGCATTCATGATCTGTTTAAAGTGTATGTGCTAGAACAAAATAATTACATGCATTTTAATTTTTCAATTAGTTAGTTCTTAGTACTTCACTTAGTTAGTCGTTAGTACTTCCAGCCCAAAAAGTGGAAGGTTGTTTGTGCTTGGCGGCAAGCCTGCTGTCTCCATGCTGTCCCTCTCACTTCCCTCACACACATGACCTTTGACCCCTGACATGATGGGTCACTCAAACCGTCAACACTGGATACTCAAGCTGCACTGCATGCCAACTGCATGGAAGCACTCTCTCTAACATACATAAACTTAAGATTATTTTTAAATGTAACCTCACAGGGAAGCTCTGTCTAAAGTTCACATTTCTCTTATGGTTTTTATATAGGTAACACTAGTACAAACTTAACATAACAAAAAGCAATGACCATTAAATTAACTCATAACTGAAAAATAGGGAGGTAACAGAGAAGGAAGTGAGTGTGAACTTACAGAGTGTGGGTGGAGAAGTGCAGCCTCATGCTGCAGTCGAACTCTTTGAGGCTTCATTACATCATCCTAAAGCACATTAAACAGATCGTTCAACTGTATTATACTTGTGTCACTTTTGTAAAAAGCATTCAATAAAACCTCGACTTTTAAGAAACACTTCACGTCAGAGTGCAGATCTGCAGTTACATAAAAATAGAATCACCACCTTTTTTTTTTTTGCTGCAATTTTCTTAATAAAATATATATTAAATATATATTTCTTTCAGGATATCCTGATTGGTCAGTTACTCCTGAAGCATTTGGAAAGTTAGAGGTGCACTATGTAACTTTTCAGATGGAGGGTACACCACCTGCTTGTCTCCATGGAATTGCCTGGAATGTTACACACTAAAGCACTTTCAGTATTTTCTGGACTATATGTCGCTCCGGAATATAAGTAGCACCAGCAAAAAATGCGTAATAATGAAGAAAAAATATATAAGTTGCGCTGGACTATAAATCACATTTCTGGGGGAAATTTATTTTACAGAATCCGAGACCAAGGACAGACATTTTATCTTTAAAGGCAAGTTATAATAATAACAATAAAATAGAGAACAACAGGCTGAATAACAGTACAGCACGCTAACACAGCACATTTATTTATTCAGCTACATGAAGCACAATCAGCGAACTGAATACATGTCTGGTATGTTAATGTAAGTTATTAACAGTTAATAAGCTAACTACGCAAATGTAACACATTTATATTTATTCAGGTGCATGAAGCATAGACAACAAACTGAATACATGTCTGGTATGTCAATGTAAGATACTCAGTTAATTCGATAACTAAACCATAAAAAACAAGCTAATAAGTTTATTCTCGATCTCACTCCAAATCACTTAATCCATTGAATTCTTCATCCTCGGTGTTGCTTCTGAACTCCATCAAGTCCGAAAGTAGATGAAGCACCGCTTCCACTTCCGTGTGGCTGCCACACAGGTACACAGGCCTAGAGTACCCTTAGGTACCCTTTATTGTCATGCTGACAACTCGAGGTTGTCAGCGTGACAATAACAAAGATGTGAAATTATATATTTTAATAATTTCACATATACAGTGGTCCCTCTTTTATTGCGGGGGTTACGTTCTAAAAGTAACCTGCGAGAGGCGAAATCTTTAAAGTAGTCAGCTTTATTTTTTGCAATTATTATAAATGTTTTAAGGCTGTAAAATCCCTCACCACACACTTTATACATTTTTCTCAGACAGACATTAACATTTTCTCACATTTCTCTCATTTAAACACTCTAAAAGTTCAAAATTTCGTATATTATATCTCCCTTCCTCAATGATCGCTTTAAATGTATTGTTCACGTGCCTCTGCTCCAGCGGTATCCGCACAGGCGACCTCTCCGTGCAGAGAAACACTTTTGAGTCCAAAGCGTTTCTGAAATTTGTCAGTGCAGAGCGTTTCATCAACACTAAGGGTTTTGACGGAGAGAAAACTTGCAAACATACAGCACTTCAGAGTCACACTGCTAGAAATCAAACATTTATGTAAATTTGGCTGAACACATTCTGCACTGTACAGGAGACACAGCATGTCCCTTAGCCAATCAGGACGCAGAACACAATGAATGTTCATGCGCTGTAAAAACAAAAGCATGCAGAATTGCACAAAAAAAAAATCTGCTAAACAGTGAGGCTGCGAAAGGTGAACAGTGTTAAGAGTGAGGGACCACTGTAAGTTGCATCTGAGTATAAGTCGCGCCCCGGCCAATCTATGAAAAAT
Organism: Periophthalmus modestus; assembly: GCA_019594935.1. Lineage (NCBI taxonomy): Eukaryota > Metazoa > Chordata > Actinopteri > Gobiiformes > Gobiidae > Periophthalmus > Periophthalmus modestus. Next base: position 24,241,545 of record JAIEZT010001373.1, read on the forward strand.
GTGCAATTTATAATCCAGAAAATACGGTATCTATTTAGGATTTAAACTGTTGTAGATTATTGCTCAATAATATGAGGGCTCCAATTAGCTGCTCAATGCGACAGTTAAAGCAGAGCAGAGGGTTTAGGGTTACACACCGAGATGTTATTAATTAATCATGACTTTGAGACAAATGTCAAACAGACACTCGGCTGCAGAGATTTCTCCCTAAACAAAGAGTGTGGATATTTGGACAGAGTAACACAATCTAATACATTTGCATTCACTACTGTATGTGTTATAAACTACATCTGGACAGTGAAATGAACCATAGCCTCAAATACACTCAAAATATACTCACTGCGTCTTGGAAACATAAGTATTCTCCACAGCTCTGAGATATTGCCTGGTTCTTTGCAAACCCCACTAAAAGGCAGAACAAGTGTCATTTAAGAATCCAAATTATTCTTCTGTTGGGACATTATTACATACTCATACTTAATCAACTCACAAAATGCAAAACATCAGTAAGGCAAATGGTTTATTTGAGAACTTTTGTGAATCACAATCAAGTTTACTGAAGCAGTGCTGTTCACTAACCTCCATTTGGTTGGGCAGAATAGTGGCCAGAAATCTTCAGCGAAATCCCCTTCGTCTCAAGCCTTTCTCTCCAGTCCTCTACCATTTTCCTGGAGTTATCCTCAAATAAACACAAGTTACAGTTTGGGTTTAGATTCAATTCCATAAGCAAATTTTACAAGCTTACCACATGAGCTAGCTTATCAAATGAATGACAAATTAATACAATCTGGTTTTGGTTGATTTACTAAACTTTCACCATCACACTTTTCCAGTCCTGCTTTAGACAATATTTCCGATTAATATAGGCATTATGAGGCATTTATACTCTATACTAGTCTATTTATACTACTTATAGGAATAGTATTGATGTGAAACATGATTTAAATATCAGTTTACATATAGTTGATCTATAAATAAGAGAACTAAGGGGGCAGCAAAATAATATTCGTAGATTTTAAGCCTTATGTGTGACAGGCACAGAGACACATACAGTGCTGGCATCGTCAAAGACCGACAGCTCCATGGATCCTGTGAAGTCCTGGTTCAGGATGGACTGCAGACACTCCTCCAGCCATTGAGCAGCATTGTGCACTGGCATGATGATACTCTGAGCGGAGCAACGATAATCACAATAAACTAATGAAAGTGTAATGCAATGTCATTACACGACCATCTGCCTCCATGTAGCTATAGTTTGTTATCAATCACCCACCACGTCCACTCGCGTGCCCTCTCCCTCCTCTGGGTCCTTTTCAGTCTCTGCTTCACTTTCGCAGTGTCGAGCTCTTTTAGATTTGGGAGAATCCATGGTTCGCTATTTTTACTAAATTAATCTAACTTTAAAAAAAACAAAAAAAAAACTGCCACTGTTCAAAGTCATGTAGTGTAAACTCTGAATGTTCGTAAGTAATGACAGGGTGTAATAAATACTGAAAACAATATATTAACGTTTTGTGAGTTAGTACATACGAGAATTCCTCCGCAGACACATTTAATAGCTCAATGGACGCATGTGGCTTGCTGTTTTTCACCATTTCCTGAAACAGAAGATCGTGCATTCTGATTGGCTCGTTTGGAAAACGGACCGGCCTCTGATTCGTCCGTCTCTGTGTCCATAATATTACGTCACATTTTCGTGCAATCAGAAACCTTCGAGCTTTTTATTATATACAGCTAAATCCTAAAACAGATACTTAATTAATAATATCATTAATATATGATAATGATATGATAATGATAATGATTATTATAATTATAATATTATAATTATAATTATTATTATTAATATTGTCTTAATTAAAATAACTCGAAAATAGCAGATTGTCTTGTGAATCTGCCCTGTTCAATTTTATACGGTTTTGCCTCTTAATACGCTACTCCCGAAAAAAAAAAAAAAGACATTTTAACCAGTCGGAACTTATGAGAAGCCAGTTACGCTCAACTTTTACTCAGAGAAAGTGCGCAGAAATTAACTGTTCGCGAAGGAGGGCAGATTTAGACAGGAGGAAACTTTCTTGTACAACACTGTTACAGACGTACTCATGAGCAAGTCAGATACAAATCTAACCGGCATGCACCACGGTCTAAGATCAACGTCGATCAACACCGATCAGATCTGCGCAGTTGTAGCTCATCTCAAACCTCACGTGTGCGTCATCTTTTTTTCAATGTTTTGCTGCCATCTAGTGGACACTCACTCAAACGTCAGTCAGTGTTACAACCCCAATACAAATACAACCCACCAATGAGGTAATCCAGAAAATATGAAAACTTTAAAAGATTTTGCAAACACCATATATTTATTGATATTTATAATACTTAATAGGTACTCCTCTGATAAATACATATGTACGAGGCCTGTTTTCATTGGCAGGCATTTCACATTCATACCAGGTTCAGTGCAGCCCAAGAGTCCAAACCAAACAGCACGCATTAGACACCAACATTATGGTCTCACCCTTTCATCTGCTCAGCAGGTATACAACTTAATTTTGGTTACTGATTGCCCTTGCTTTATTTAAAATTTTGACAACCTGGTGGGCTGGAAACTATTAATAGGCAGAAGATTACAGGGAGAAACCAACTTCAAATTGAGATAATTGTTGAGGCTGGTGGACAACCTGACATAAACATGTTGTAGCTAACTGGCTATAATTGAGCCTATACTATTTAATTCTGAGTCAGACATTACACAGAGTAACAAGGCGATTACCATAAATATGTATTCATAGTATATAGGGCTACCTGAGTCACTAATTCATCCAAGAAGTGTCTGTTGATTCACTACCATTTCCCATATACTTCAGCTGTGCTAGAAACGTTCTATATACTAAATGTCTGGTTGGAATAAAATAATTAAGTTACTCTCTGGTTGGTTAGGGTAAAAGGTGTAGAATTCTGTGGGAGGGGAGGGTGCATTCATGCTTGTGTCGGTGAAGCAGCAACAGAGGGTGACAATCACAAGTGTGTGGTAGTGTCATATCTTTCAGAAGGTAACAGATGGGTGGGTACGAGGAGCTCAGGCGGGGTAAAGGCATTGAAGAGACCCTGTGTTTTTAAAACGTTTACAGTTCATAGCAGCCGATGTGTCTTTTGTATCAAAGACCCACTGATACAATAGTCAGTTTTGCATGACATCAACCCAGATTTGAAATTAAAATGGTTGGTTTATCCAAGACAGTTCAGAGGAAAGGGTTGTTGCTGTGGGCCTGTGTGCGTGGGACCTGCCGCGGGGAGAGAGGCAGTAGGGGCTGGGGTAGGTTCGTGGGCATTTCTAGGATGGCCGCAGGAGGTTGAGTGAATGATGAGGGCAAAACGGGGAGCTGGTGGTGCAGGGGCAGAGGCAGAGAGGGGCTGTACGAGAGCATATGGGGCGGCAGCGGAGATGTCGAAGCTGGACGCATCTGGTTCAAAGTGAGGCGAGGCTGGTCACAGTGGAAAGGGTTTGTGGGAGAGGGACTGCTCAGACCTGAAGAGAGAAAGGCTCAGTTAGGTCTGCATTTAGATGGACCAAATGACACCAATGTAAAAAAAAAGTACAAAAAAGTGTAACTTTGAGTATCTCAATTTCCTTTCAAAGATTGTTGCAGGTTTGTGTATATAAACACCCAATAACTTCTAGTTTATTATATCATGTTATATTTAATATATCAATCATTGGTTATGAATGTCAGAACTTCTAAGTTCTTGTTGTAACTTTTTGAATGTTTATTGCCGAGAGAAAACAGAGTGTCATGGAATATCACTACGAGCCTTGCTGTTCATCACACTGTGTAAGCCCAAACCTGAGAGGAAGGGATTGTTGTGCATCTTTGTGGGTGGGTTTGATGGAATGAGTGTGTCCAGATTGACCAGTGAAGCGCCCGTAGGGCCCAGGAACGCCTCAGGGGTCCTACACATCCGCGACACAGGGGTGCTGAGAGGAGGTCCCAGTCGAGACAAGTTAAACATTTCTGGGCTGGCTGTGTCCCGTCCATTGATTTGCGGTTTGGCTGAGGGCTCTGTCCCAAATGGATCTGACCCTCCCCCAGCAAAGGGGTCTGAGACGGGCTTGGCACTGAAAAGCTCCGTATCTGGATTAAAAGATTTAGGTTAGGTTAGTCAGTTAGTATGACATATGCATTCATATCTGATTAAAATGATTTTGAATGTGGACAGATAAAATGACTTTATTCCATCTAGATTACTGAAGTGTAAACGTTTGGGCTGGTTCTGTTTTTTCAGACAGAAATCAACACAGGACCAGTACTACAGTGTACCTGTGGGACTGGCGGGCAAAGGAGAGTTCACTTGAGGATATTCTAGTTTGGACTCGTCTTCATTTTGTGCTATAAATGGACCTGCCACACCATTGTCTGGAGAGAAACAGAATGTACTTTTTAGTTAGTATATTCACCATTATTTAAAAAAAGTTGTGAAATAAAAAATAAAATATTTAAAAATGCCTGACCACTCTCAGATGGGCTGTGCCACTCATCGTTGACCGCTCTTGATGAGGGGGGCGGGGCTTCCCAGGGGTCTGTGCTGGGGCTGGAGCATGAGGCCCAAGGATTTGATGATTTGGAATGTGAAGGTGTAGGTTCTGTCCAAGAGCTGTCCCTTACAGTCTGAGTATGAGCTCCCTAAAAAAAAAAAAAAAAAAAAAAAAAAAAAAAAATATATATATATACACAGATACATAATGTACATGATACATATATATACATTATATATATATATATATACATATACACACACACATATATATATATATATATATATATATATACACACACATACATACACATATATATATATACACAGATATATATATATATATATACACATATATATATATGTATATATATATATATATATATGTATATATATATATATATATATATATATATATATACACACACACAGATACATATATATATAGCATTTAGCATTTAAAAGCCGTATGTGGGGCGTGTCACTGACCAACAGAGTTCCAGGGGTCACTGTTGGGCTCACCAACTGGTTTTGAGCTCCATGGGTCCGAGGAGGGAGGAGGACCCTCTGATGAGGGCCCAAAAATGTCGACCAGGTCCAACATGGCAGACTGCAAAGACAATAAGAACTGATTTAAGTTAAGGAGTCACAAACATTCTCTTTTTATCTAATAAAAACAACAGTAGAGACACTGCATAAATTAATGGGTATGTCAGATGACATACCATTAATTGCACATGTATCTAGAGTGACACATAGACATATCTAAACCAAGGTTCATAAAGCAATATCACTATAAAACACCAATGGTTTATAAAGTTCTGAACAAATACATAATATCAGTGTATTTCTATAAAGAAATATGTATTGAATAGGTGACAAAAAACACACACAAAAACAAAACCAAGTTCCCCTACTGCCTGTGGTGTGTTAGTGGTGTGCTCACTGGGCACAGTGCTAAAGAGCCTAATAAGTACTGTGCTTTCAGATAAATGTCATGCTGAGCTCAAGGTTAAAGACGGTGGAGTAATTATCATGCAGCAGGCACAACTTTGTACTCAGCTCTTTCTACTGTTACAGCTGAAGCTCACTTATTATGCTGATTTATGTTCTTAGTCCTTTTGCGTCTTTTCAGAGTCCAAACTTCACGATTTTTACATTTTTCCAAGAACCACCCACAAACCCAAATGCAGCCGCCCACTACTCCATGCGTTTACGCACATAGTGAACCCATAGGTCTTGTATACACCCACACACAAAAAAAATATATTAAAATCACCTCCTGTGCCCCTGCCTGGCTCTCCCTGCGGCTCTCGTCCAAGGCCTTCTGCAAAAGAGACTCGTCTCCTTGGCGACAACGCTGTTCCTGCGGGTGGACCACAGCTTTCACTTCAGCAGTGAACAGCTAAAAAACATTTATTCATGCTTGGTAGCAATTATACATATACTAAGTGATCAAGTAGAAATTTGTACATAATAGCTGCCCCTTTTCCTGTTATCATAGAAATGGATGAAGACACACAGCTAGAGATTGTTAAGACTTTTTTCTTTTAATTATTGTTAAAAATTGTTATTAAACCAGTCAAAATTATAATTTGTCGGTTGCAAAAATGTAACAATCTGTAGCTGTGTGTCTTCATCCATCTCTGTGGTAACAGGTAAAACAACAGCTAACTGAAGATAGGTGGGTGAATATATTTACACTCTTCCCTCCTTATTGGATTTGTTATGGTAAAAGAGTTTATATAAGTTTGTTTTGAATGTGAGTGCAGATGATACTTTGTAATAAATGTGCTTCACCTTCTGGCTCTCCTCTCGACTCATTGCAAGGGCCAGCTGTAGCTGCAGCTCCTCCTCTCCGCTGGTCTGGGGTCTGGCCTGCTCCAGGTCTGACGCAGCTCGTGGAGAGGAGGAGGACGCTAAACAAAAACAGAGACAATAAGAGACCTCTCTAATATAAGTGGTCCAGGATCATGAGGCACAGGAGGCTCAAATGAATCTCCTTCAGCCTACGCTGCAGTGTTGACAGTGCAACTGCTGAACAGTGCTGGTTGAGCCAAAATGCTTCGTTTCAGCACAGAATGTTCACTGGGACCTAGTGTAATATCGGTGTGTATCTTATACATTAGACATTTACACACAGCTGCCCTGGCAGAAATGGCATTAGTGCTCACAGTTAAAGGAGGAAGGGGAGCCTCTGGAGCGGTTGAACTCTTCTCCGTACAGGACGGCCATGCTGGGCTGGCTGGTGCGTCTGCCTGGGTGGTAGGATGGAGGGATGCCCCCGTATGCACCCCCAGAGCCTCCCCCTCCACTGCCTCCACCCGCCATCCTCTCTTTGGTCTTCAACGCCTGGCTCCGCTCCTGGCGCAGCCGCTCCTCATCTTTCAGGAGACACACCAACTGTCTGGCCTTTTCTCGCACGTTGGCTCCTTGATCACGACCATCACGGTCAATGTACTGAAAGTCTCGAAGAGTCTGTCCAATGGAAACAAGAATCAGAAGGCCTGATTAAAAAGAGGTCATGGTAAATATAAAGTTAGGCATTTTACTTAAGTAGAGTGCATATTTCTGTATACACTGACCAGTCATAGCAGAATGATGATTTACGTTACTAAGCTAATGTGTTAGTTAGCTAAAATACTGGATCACCAAACCACACTCTTACTTAACACACAAACAAGGGTCAGGTCGTCATGTAGTAGATTTGTTTGTATGTGTCCATGCACTTGTAGAAGATATGTGACAAGACACACCCCCTTATAGAATCAAGGGTTATATCTGATCGAAAATACCAAACACCAGCTTTTTATAAGATACTCTCAAATCAATCAATCCGTAAATCTATCAGTCGATGAATCTATCTTGTAAATCAAGTACCTGTATGGTGAATGCATTTTCCCGACATTGCTGAGCTACTCTTTCAGATCCTGTCTTCAACAAATAATCCAGTAATGTTAGGGCCTGCACAGAAGTTAATATTGTCAGTGGATGTGAATAAACCAGTACATCAGTGTGATTTGTGATCTGTGTAATATAAAAATGACCTTGTACACATGTCTCCAGTTCTTCCCGCTGTCATTGAGCCGCTTCCACACCATGCCCATGACCTCAGCAAACGCTACCACATTGAAGGTCAGGTCAGCGATTTCTGACATGAGCGAAGAGGACGGGCCCCACGGATCATTTGACGTGGCCTCCCGGACCTGCACAGCACCACAATATGCAGTTTGTCTCACTCAGAGGCAGCCGCACAGCGCACAACGCAGTTTAAGGACAAAATCTACTCAACTTTTGCACATTTTTATCACCTCCTGACAAACAGGAAGAACATTGTGTAGATACTGTATGTTTGTAGACACTGAGTTTAATTCCTGACACAGACACGTTTTCTGTTTCAGAAAGCAGGTTTGGAGTAAAGTTAGACCACACAGAGTTTGTTCACTTTGTGTTTAGTTGAAGAGAAAAGCCATGATCAATAAATCAAAGAAAATAATTTAAATGGTACATGAAATTAAACACATCACAGATACAAGTGGCTGAAATGGGTTTCCTCAGTAGGGTAGCTGGGAGCTCCCTTAGAGATAGGGTGAGGAGCTCGGTCACACGGGAGGAGCTTGGAGTAGAACCGCTGCTCCTACATGTTGAGAGGAGCCAGCTGAGGTGGTTGGGGCATCTGACCAAGACCCAGGACATGCTGGAGGGACTATGTCTCACAGCTGGCCTGGGAACGCCTTGGGGTCCCATCGGAAGAGCTGGAGGACGTGTCAGGGGTGAGGGAAGTCTGGGAGTCCCTGCTTAGACTGCTGCCCCCGTGACCCGGCCCCAGATAAGTGGAAGAAAATGGATGAAAGAATGGATGAAATTAAATACATTTATTAAATTAAGGCAACAATTAGGCTAACTAAATAAATAGATCCATTTGCGTGACATTGAGGTGATAAACTTGACCAAACTAATTTAAGAAGTTAGCATAAGGAGTGAGTTGTGTTATATTATAAATAACAAATTGAAATAAAATGCATAAAAGTGGGAAATATATTCACTTCATGAAGTTAAATCCTCATAATAAAACTCTGTTAAACTTTGTTAAAAGATATATTTTGTTTTAAATGCTAAATCATTATGGCAATCCTAATTTCTCATCATTCTGAAACCCATGGATGTTTGACAGAAAGAGAGGCAAAACAAAAAAAAAACTGTACATAACAAATATGCAATTTTAGTTGAAACTTTTGTTGAAAATTAGATAGTAGATACTGAAGAATATAAAAAAATATTTCAATACAATGAATTATAATTAGTAAAATCCTTTGCTTTGTGAGATAATAAAGAGTGATGTGTCTGAGATTTTGAGAGAAGGCTCGTTTTAGAGTAGACTTATATAAACACATAAAGTACCTTGATCTCCGCCTCTGAATAGTTGTGCACAATATTCTTCACCTGTCGACGCAGAGCAGAGGTTGTCATGGTGACCGATGTCAGTGGGAAAAGGGCGTCAAGAACAAACACGGACCAGCCGCAACTGAGGACGACACAGTAACTTCCACTTTCTCAGGATGATAAAGGACATCCCTGGAAGTAAAACAGAAGAAGTATTATGTGCAATATATGGAGGGAAAAAACAACTACTACTTAAATGATGCTGCAATTATTTCAGTATAATCCAAAATGTATATCCTTTTTGTAAATTCCATTTAATAACTGTAATAATTATCCGTGATTACATTTCATTTATATTATAATACAACTAGTCACTGCAACCACATTGTAAACAACATCCCAAATAGCAGCTGCCTCCAGAAGAAAGTAGGTCATACAAAAGCAGTTTTTCAGGTGTCTGATTAAACTTAACATTCACTTATTCAGGCCAGCTCCTCCACTCACAAGAAAATGAGACAATGCACACTCCCAATCCATTTTCATAGAGGGGCCCCTGGGGAACCCGGCACTGAGAGCAACAGAGATTCACTCTACAAGTTCTGCACAGGCATGACCCATCAACCCAAACTGAGACGGGCCTGAGCCAACCCCCTTCACTTCTGTACCAGTGGTGACCTACAATCTGCTCTGTAACAGATCATTTAGATGTGTTTTTGTCTTATTTATCTTCTTATGTTTAAATATGTAAAAATAAAATGTAAAGTTTGAAGAAGAAATGTTTGAAGATACAGTATGTAACTTTCTGAAGTCACAGGCCACCTGCACAATTCCCTGGAAATAGAAAGGTAAACTATTTGGAATATTCTCCACTAAAAGAGATATGTTTTATGCCATACTGTGGAAGTCTGTAAGAGTCAAATAAGGTTTGAGGAGATGCAAGCCCGCTCAGTCAGGATGTGCGCTTCTACATTTTTCAGTGCAATATAAAAAACCCTAAAGACAAGCTTTTATTTAAGACCAGTTTTAGGCTAAAAAGATACATGTGACTTTAAGTTAACTTAAAAAACACAATACAGGCAGTCCTTGAACATTACAGCTACACTGACCTCACAGCGGCAAAAGGAGAAAAACAGAGTGAAACAGACACAAACTAAGGCCAAAAAAGAAACTGTGCTTCAGCAGCTTGAGACAATATCACCTTTCTGCGACTTCATGTTGTACCATGATGAGAGTACACACCACTCTGCTGTGCAGGCTGAATCTGACATCTCCAAATACTCTGCGTGTGTGTGTATATATGTGTGTGTGTGTGTAATATAACATAAGAAAGGCACATTTAGCTTATAGACAAATCAAACAGGCCTAAGGACAGAATGAGGACACTCTTCTTGGGCTAGAGAAAAAGTGCCACAAAAGACAATACAACAATATGGCATTAATATGGCATTACTGTGCATTTAATTAAATTCCAATGTTTAGACAGCAAGCAAATCTGTGTGCCTGCGATGGATCTGATAAAACAGACAAAAAGAGGGATTTATTAACTGAGCCACCAGGTAAAGGTTTAAAGAAAAAACAGACAAGATCCCTAATAATAGCAACAGAACTCCAAGGTCACACGCTCCCTGCAAGAGCCCGGCTTAAACCGTTTGTTTTAACCAAAACTACTGGCACCATAGACAAGTCTTCTCTGATGCGTCAAACTACTCACTGTGTACGTAATTTCGTTATCCACGTTAAACAAAGCGCATGCGCGTTAATCGCAGGTACGTTCAGGTGGCTGAGGGCACAAGGATGGGGTCTGCATGAGGCAACACTGCCACAGTCAATCAGAGACGCCCCCTTTGCGGATGAGAGCACGTTGCGTTGAGATGGGTTAGGTTATATCCCACTTGTGGTACAGATTAAATAAAATGCCCGTGAACACACACATGCTATCACAAAGTAGAAACAGCAGTCACTTGCCGCGTGTGCCTACCTCAGCCATCACCCATCTTGCCCGGTACACCGAGCATCTTCAGCGCTCGGCTCCTTCCTTTCGAGCTTTCTTCAGCGTCGCCAGCAGCTTAGCATCCCCTCGCCGGGATATGGGCTCTGCGGACAACCACTTATCCCTGCACTGCTTTATAGTGAATACAAGCGCTGTAAAGCTGGAGTACAGGAACGGGAACAGGCCTATTCCGAATGATGGGGGCTACTCACGCGGCCAAACGGTGCTAATATCCGCATAGGACAAGGATAGCCACACGACCCTCTCTCTCAAACCCTCTCTCACGCGCTCACGGCCCGGGAAGCAGCACTCGGAGCGCGCACAGCAATCACAACGCGGTGCGTAAAAGAGGGGCGGTGCGTAAGGAGCGTCATGTGCAAAGTCAGCATCCCCGCTAACCGAATGTCATCCAATCAACTATGACAGCGGCAGGAATCTACTTTGATGATCCACTTAACTCAGAATAAAAAAAACCCAAAACATTACAAATAAATTGTTTAAACTTTTATTATTTTATATGTGCCCTTGCCATGTTGTGGCAGTATCAGAGGGAAGCCTCTCTTCGTCAGTAAGGTCACAAAGGTACTCCACGAGATTTTCCATCAGTCCATAAACCTGTTAAAAAGTAACAAAAGGAAAACAAAAACTGTAAACATGCCACATTGCAAGAACTAGTAGGCACAATGCACTTGATTCATGCTTTACAGATACTTCTGACCTTTTGGTGAAGATGCCTGGTGTAAATGTCCATCATGTTGATGTCAGAAGCAGGGTCTTCATAGGTGTGCTCTTGTAGATGTAAGTCGGTCTCCTGACTGTCCTTCCTTGGTTTTCCGAAGCCAGTGCGACTCTCTCTGCCTTTCTTCTTGTCCTGTGATAATACAATAAAGACATATAAATAGTACTACAACATCATTTAGTCTGTGTGTAACATAAACGAGGTATGGTGTAACAGTGTCATAAGCACATCAGACCTGTGTGACATGGCCTGACCTACAGTGACCTGTACAGGTGCAGTGCATTCACACTTGAGCTCAGATTTAAAAATGCAGGTGCACATTTTCACAGCCAGTGTGCTGTTGCCATGGTAGCATATGAGATAAACATGACTCAACCAATACAAGAGGGAAAATATCATCAGCAATCTTTTACGCATTCAGGAGGAAAAAACTGACCTTATTGTGTCTGACAATGTATCTTTGAAAGTAAACTATCTTACAACATTTACATTACAAATAAGCAAAAACCAAACATGCTTTACTGAAGCTTGAATGAAGGCCCGAATGTGACCCATGACTTTATCATTTAAGTATCTGCCAAATCAAGTGGATTAAGTTTTAAACTTGCGTCCTGACCTAAATAAACATTTGAAGCTGATTTCCCAGATTCTAGATGACTAACTCACCTCATTTTGTTTGACTGGCATCACTGTGTCCTTTTTAGACTTGGTCAAAATCTTTTCCTCTTTTACAGAAACTCCTGCTTTTTTATCAATCTTTTCCTCACTTATACTTGCAGTCAAATCTGTGGTGCAATAACACAAGAAAATACAAAGTCAATGCGAGTGCAATAATAATTACTATGTCACTTTTACTATGGTATTCATGCTTACCATGGTCCAAAGAGATGTCTTCTTTTTTATTTTCTATTTTATCCATCCATGTGTGTTGCTCCGAGAGTTGGAGCTGGTGTGTGAGCCTCACACCCTCACTGGTCAGGGTGTCTAATGGGTCCCTCCACAGCAGCGGCCTGCAGGGGGCAGCATACACCATGTTCACTGCCCTAAGAGGGCAACTGTGTCCACGTGCTATACATAGAATAAAACCCCTTTGTTGTTTGTGGTTCTTGAATATGCTAAACCCTTTCAATCAGCCCCCTCAAACCTCTTACATGAACATCACTCAGTGAAAACTCTTTCCTCCTGAGAGCGGTTGTGTGTAAAATTGTCAGTACAATGGACTTCGGAAAACACCAAACCAGTTTGTGAGACACCACTCTTTCTTTTACACTTGTGACTAAATACATTTGTTGCTGTCATGTGATTTGGTCATTATATATTATAATACACGCATGTATGTAATGCACATTATTCTTACCCTATTGCTGCTACTGTTGCTCTATGCATTTTACGCGAAGGTTCAGAGAGCTGTAGGAGCACGGAGTTGAGCTGGGTCAGCCCTCTGTCTTGGTTGAAACAGACATCATCTGCATGAGTAACAGGTAAAGAGAGCAGAGCCTAGAGGAGAAGGAGACAAATGTGTGATGAATAAAGTCCATCATTGTTTTTGATGGGGACCAGAGTTTGTAAGGTATGAGTCCTTGTACCTGTCGTAAAGTGCTGACTGACAAATCCCAGTCGATTTCTGGTTTGACTTGATGCCACAATTTCTTTAGCTCCTCAACTGGCTGGCTTTTATAATAAAGCTACACACAAACAAAATATTATACGCATGGATGTCTATTAAAGGTGATTCTCACTGGATGTTAGTGTTAATAAGATACATGGCTCTCTGATAAGGCCTCTAGGGGGGTTATTATGGTAGATTACTCATAATGCCAATTTGTACCACATAAATGGGAATAATGACAAAAAGAGTGAGGTTATACTGTAATTAGGCTATGACTCACACAGAAAATGAAAAATACAGAAACAGGGTCTGTTTTTGGACACATGGTGCTTTGTGAAGTTTACCTTAGGGTTTTTACAAAGAAACTCCTGCTCTTCAGTTTGATGGAGCTCGGTGGGAGAACTGGGTCTATCTGGTGTGTGGATCCCCTGCACCATGTCATACACTATTGTTTGACATATTTTCACTGTCACTACATTCTCCAACTTTTTCTGGTTATGAACAAAAAAAAAAAAAAATGCATGTAACATCTGATTTCAGCATTTGTTCTTGGCCCATCAGTCCAGTTTTAAGACATACCTCAATGTACAGCCGATAGTGTGCTGTTTTGTCCTGATACAGAGCCACGCCCCTCAGAGTTACTTGTATGGGGGCTCCTTGTAATAGAACAGGGTGAGTATTTAGCTGCCAGAGCTCTGTTCGGATGCCTGGGGAGTCTGACTTGAAAATAAAGTCTATTTTTTTGGTATCACCAGGAAGAATCACACCTGTGGTAAAAATGATTTGGAGTAAGAAATCAATGGTATGGCACCAATTTAGGGATGAAAAGTTCATCCGTCTACTACAAGAGTTTAAAGCTTTAGTCCACAGTTTATGTCATTGCAGGGTAGAACCAGTGACTTTGTCTGTTGCCTCAATACTTACAAACTTCATATTGTCTTCTTAAATGTTGAGAATAGTTTTGTATGTAAAGTTTCAATTTAAACAAACAGCTGTGGCGAGCTGTGTGAGTCCTGTAGGAAGGCTTTTTTACCGGAGCAGGAGTTGAAGTAAAAATGTGGTCTCTTTAAACGTGGCAACAGGTGAGGAAAATGCTGAGGAAGAGGGAGCTGCTGCCAACTGTAGAAGATGGCTGTGGTTCCCTCATTATGCAGATCCAGGTGGGACAACTGCAGTTCACCAGTGGGACCCTCGAACAAGATAGTGGTATTGATCCCTACCTGGCCCAATAAATCATATTTACAGCTTTATTATTATTATTATTATTATTATTATGAGCTACAAAAGGTCATATTGAGGGTCATAGTAAAGTAATATCATGCATCTCACTTGAGGACTATTACTCTTCGCACCTGATTAGTGTTAGAGTTGCCAGTCCAGTTAGCAAGTTGCCCAGAGACCCTTAAGGCAGGGACAGGTGAATTCGTTGACCCTGGTTCCACATCATTACTTTGTAGGACCATGACTCTGAGAAAGAGCGACAAATAGTTGAAGCAAAACATATAAAAAGTGTTTATGCTCAAATTAAAATGACATTGTCAAAAATACAAACTCATGGGTATCTTTGGGCTCATTCTTTTTATTTTTATCCTCCAGTGATGCATTGCAAGTCAAAGTACAAAATGGCTTAGAGGAGCCAATCACTTCCAGTTTATCTATGTCCTGTCAATGCAATGACACAGATCAGATTCAAACGATAATAGAGGCATTATGGTGTGTTTGTGTTTCTATTGTTTTTATCCAATTTCAATACTGGATTTGGTAATAAACATGTCATTATAACAGGAGAAACCCGACATAAACAAAAACATCATCCCGCTATTGAAATGAATAAAGGATTAGGGAAACTAAACAGCATTTTAATATTATGTAATGAATTAAATTGTGAAATATGTACTTTCTGTTACTCTAGAGAGTTTGGGAGCTGACCAGACTGTTCTGTTTCTGTGTGAGCATATCAGAGTTCAATCATTGCATTAGCCATCATTGTGTAAGAACACACTGCTATCACTTTCATCTCTCACCCACATAGACCAGGCAAGGTATGATGCCTGTTTGCTCCTGTCTTTGGTTTACTGGCACCTGTTACTATGACATAAAAGACAGTAAATGTGTGCCCTGAACCCTTTAATACATCATGTAATAAAGTTTGAAAAGCTGTCAAGCAATCACGACATTATGACATTGATCAGAAAATAGTGTAATATGGGCCCTTTAAAAGTATAAACATAAAAAATATGAATCTAGCTAGAATTTAAAACCATGTAAATCTGTAAATTGTGATTATTGTGTTCATAAAGTGGGACTAGATTATGACTGCATATGTTGACTGAGTGACTGAGTATGTGAAGTTATCGTTTGTTTTACCGGCTTTTTGAAATCCACTTCCTGGACAACTTCTGCAAGTTTCTGGCATTGCTGCTTCAAATATATGCTTTGATCCCATGCCCAAGATGAATGGCACACTGTATCCTTAAGTCCTAGAAACATTAAATATTACCAGTGGTGGATGAAGTACTTAATTTTGTTGCTTAAGTAAAAGTACAGATAAAAGTTACTCAAGTAAAAGTAAAAGTATCACATGAAAAAATCTAATTAAGGAAAAGTATTTAACTACCAGTTAAAAAAGCACAGATACTTGCTCTCAAATGTAGTGAAGTAAAAGTAAAAACTATCCACTATAAAATGTACTTAAGTAAAGCACTGATACCTAAAAATTATACTTAAGTACAGTATTTTATTACTACTTGTACTTCGTTACCTTCCCTCACTTCATATTACATTTCAATAACTGCGACAAATGAAAACCCAAAAAGCTAAGGATGAGTAAAAACTGGGACATGCTTTAGTGGATTTGTGAATATTGTGCTAATTTTAAACCTGATTCCTGACGTATGCTGCATGGTAAGCCAACTTGGGCGCTAGGTTCCCGGATGCCTCTCTCTGTCTTAGTCAGAGTAGCTGCTATGCCACTCGTTTCATCTCCATAACACTGGGGAAGCCTCCAGAACTCACAGCCTACACAGTGACCCTGCAAACACACAGTATATATGACAGCCCATGGCTATGAAACCAGGTGAGTCAAGACAGAAGATGTGTCATACATAACCAGAGTGAACCAGTGGCAGGACTTCATTTAGCTTGTCTCTTATTTCCTGTGTTTCTCTAAATCTGTTAGCATGATTCATCAGTAGGTTCTCAACCGGCCTGCTCAGTAAGCCTCCAGAGATAAGTGCAACATGTTAGTAACAAGGAACCTGATAGGCCTTAAGAACTCCTAGTACACAGCTTTCTTACCAGATAAATGGTTTTGTTGGCGTCTCCGCAGCCTCATATTTTCATTCCAGTTCTCCAAAGCATTTTTTTCGACATCTGGGAGGACCTCCTTTTTATGTTCCACAACACTGAGTTTGTGTTTTTTTAAAGCCCCAAATATATGTTCATTATTTGGTATTGTTTTCAAAAGCTGCATATAAAAAATGTGATATAACAGAATTCTTAGCACACATTAGGGACTAAGGATGAAAATTAGCACTGGCTATAATCCTGCATATTTACAGGTGTGGGGTTTGTTCCTCAGGCCTCTGTTCTTAATATGCACTGTCCCTTCATTAAATAAACAAACAAACAAACAAAAATGACACACAGCTGAAAAGGGATAGGATTACCCCTGTCTTTCCTCTGGCCTCCACATAACTCCTGAAATCCTCCAGGCTACCCAAAATGCTGTGAGGCAAAATCATCCCTTGGTTGTCATAAATAAACCAGTCTGCTTCTACAAACACAACACAATTTATAATCTGAACAAATCCCCATCAATATATTACAATGTGCCCACCTGTGCTTTCCTGCTTGGAATCAGCTGCTTTAATCAGCTCTAAAACAAACAAAACAGAATACCACTAAAAGTAAACGTTTAAACAAAGACAGACACAAATAATAACTCAAATGTGTTAGAAATATGCAGCCGATGCTCGTTGTTATCTCACCTGAAACTCCTAGCTTACTGGTGTTGATCTTTTTCATTTTATAGTCTCAAAAGCTGCTCCTGACACTGATTTGGGTTCGGAAAAGTAAACATACTAACTCTTTGAAATGCAGCAAAGTCGTAAGCTGTTGGTTTTATACCTACCTAAACATTAGGCTTCAGTTGTCAGGCTATCGCTAAGCTAAGCTAACTAGACACCCGCGGTCATGGTTCACGTTACCAAGGAAACGGATGCTTTAACTTGCAGCTCCCCAAACGTGTCTTTAGGGGCGCTGCTGCTCGTTTTTACATCCGGGAGAGAGAAAGAGAGAGACAGAAAGAAGAGAGAGACAGAAAGAGAGAGACACAGAGAGAGAGAGAGAGAGAGAGAGAGAGAGAGAGAGAGAGAGAGAGAGAGAAAGAGAGAGACAGAGAAAGAGAGAGAGAGAGAGAGAGAGAGAGAGAGAGAGAGCGAGAAAAGAGAGAGAGACAGAAAGAGAGAAGAAGAGAAAGACAGAAAGAGAGAGCAAGAGAGTGGAGAGAGACAGAAAGACAGAAAGAAGAGAGAGACAGAAAAAGAGAGACACAGAGAGAGAGAGAGAAAGAGAGAGAGAGAGAAGAGAGAGAGAGTGAGGAAAAAGAAAAGAGGGAGACAGAAAGAGAGAGAGAGGAGAGACAGAAAGAGCAAGAGAGAGATAGAGGAGAGAAACAGAAAGAGAGAGACACAGAGAGAGAGAGAGAGAGAGAGAGAGAGAGAGAGAGAGAGAGAGGAAAGAGAAAAGAGGGAGACAGAAAGAGAGAGAGAAGAGAGAAAGACAGAAAGAGAGAGAGCGAGAGAGAGGAGAGAGACAGAAAGAGAGAGAGACAGAAAGAGAGAGAGAGAGAGAGAGAGAGAGAGAGAGAGAGAGAACAGAAGAGGGGAGAGAGAGAGAGACAGAGTGAGGAGAGAGAGAAGAGAGAGACATAATGAGAGAGAAGAGAGAGACAGAGAGAGAAGAGAGAGACAGAGAGAGAAGAGAGAGAGAGACAGACACAGAGAATTATTAAATGAATTAACTTGAAATAGTTTGACATTTGGCATGTATGTTAGCCTGCTTTCATTGAGTGAACTCATTTTACATATGCTATTTGTAGGACCAGCATTAAATTAGAGGAGTGTTACACTTATCAACTGCAGGCACCTCCCAAAACGTCAATCATTCGGCTGAGTGGGAAGCGGAGTGGATGGACCAGGCTCGCAGACTATTTAAAGAGAAGAGGCTGCAGCACCAGCATTCAGCGTTCACATAGCCTGCACATCAAGTTCACACAGTCTACTACAGGGCTCACCCTGAGCTCAGGATTCATCTCCACCAGAGCACAATGATAGGAGTAGGTATGCCCGGTGTGCAGACAGCAGCTCTGCTGGAAAATCAACTTTCTAACGGACAGAATGCGGGCTCGTCCAAAGTCATGCTGGCGTACAAAAGTGTCTCACAGCACCTGGGGTCCGCGGGCATTAAAGCGGGTCTAGGAATGCTCAAATTGGTCTCATCTCAGTGGAAACAGGAGAAGCAAACGTGCTTAGATTCAGCGCTGCGACTTCAGACTGGCAACAGCAGTCTCCAGTGCAAACAGTCTCCTCTTGACCATTTGGCTGCTCTGATTCTTCAAAGCCATACGCAGCACAGACACATTGCCCAGGACCTGCCAACAGATCCCACTGCGTACACAACAAAGCCACAGAACTGCAAGCGCATTGTAGTTCTTGGTGCACCACGCGTCGGCAAAACCTCCATCTTAAGACGATACCTTCGAGATGGATTTGTGGAAGAGTACAAACCGACCTCTGAGGACTTTCTCCGAAAACTGTTCCGTATACGCGGAGAGACTTACCAGATTGACATCCTGGACGCGTCTAAGGAAAGAGACTTCCCTGCCAAACGGAGACTATCTATCCTGACCGGTGCGTATCTCTGTGCGTAATGTGTATTTTAACATGCCTATGTTGGAACATGTGTTAATGTGATGTTTTAATTCTTTACAGGGGACATCTTTCTTCTGGTTTTCAGCGTAGATGACCGTAGCTCTTTTGAAGAAGTGTGTGCTCTGCGAACGGAAATACTGGCAGCAAAATCCAAACTCCCTAAATCGTGTTTACCAGATCAGTGCGCACTGGTGCCCTTGGTGGTTTGCGCAAACAAAGTGGACATCCACCAGTCCGAGAGAAAGGTGTCTCCCACAGAATTTTTTCAAGAGTTTGGGAACGACTGTGAATACTTTGAAACGTCTGCAAAAGACAGCACTAATCTGGAGAAAGTGTTTGAAACCCTCGCAAAGAGAGGTGGCCTCCCGGCAGAGACTGGTCCGTCCCAGCACCGCAAGGTCTCTCTCCGTTCATATCAAGCCATGCGCACGAACCGTGCGCATTGGAAAAGGAACCGAGAGCCAGGGCGAGACGATCCATGCGGTGCACTTTATCCTTTGGCCCGTAGGCCCAGCTTCAGCACTGATCTGAGACATGTTATTGGGCCGCATGCCACAGGGAAACCCAACAAAGCACTTGAAAAATGTCAGATTCAATGAGTTATGATTTAAATTATAATAAATAAATGAATAAATAAAACCTCATAGTGTGGCCCATTATTTTGTCAATATAACAAACATCTTAAATTTAATGTAAGCTACGCTCGGTAGTCTATTTTCTCCTCCCTCGCCCACATCTTCCTACGAGTGTGTTGTAAATGTGAGAGCTTCCATCCCACACAGCCTACCTCATAACCCCATGGTCAAACATCACTTAAGCCTGACTTAAGTCACATTTAAATTAAACACACCATTCAATGATTTCACATACAATGCTCTGATGTTTGGATATTTTATCTTGAGATATTATCCATTATAGCTTATCAAATTTGCATTAATACACAGGCTAAGAAAAAAAAAAACAAAATCTCTTAGGCCTGTTTACAATGTACACTACATCCCAGGTGCTGGGCCGATCTATTTTAGCCTTTGTGAGCCAGTCATATCCCTAAATCAGCCGACTTAAGAAAAAAAAAAGTTTATGGAAAATTGCCGCGACCTGATGCAGGACAAATGCTGTCAACAAAGGGGGCTGCTGACGTGGGAGTTGTTCCGGTGCAATCAGTGATCATTTCAGAGCAACACAATGAAGAAATTAGACCTTCTGCCTCACGCACATGGCTCAAAACAAGACCACGGGACCAGGGCAGGAGCCTGTCTGAGCTCGAGGGATGTCTGTGGGCCCTCACTGCATCCTCTCTACAAGACCACTTTTCTTTTTTTTTCCCTTTTCTTTTCTGTCATTTTTTCATCACACATGCAGCTCACAACAACTTTATTTTGTATTCACCCAAGACTTTATTGTTTTTGTCATTGTTATCGATTTGTAAATAGCCTATGAATTGTAGTAGGCGGTGTATACATACTGCCCTCTAGTGACTGAACACTGCCATAGCAATAGGTTATAACTTAACTTTCATTTAATACCTTCAAAGCCTATGCCGTAATTGCTTTCTAGGCCTGTCAGGAAATCGAAACTAACCCTACCGACTTAGGATAATGACTTCATACACTACATTTCACTGGAAATTATCATCAAAATTCAGCTGCAAGAAGGATCAACACTTTTTTGGAATTATTACTGTCAGTATCCAACAAAGTACAATTATAATGATTATTAACAACGTTTAATCTATTGTGCTTAGACTACCAATTCACCCTCAGAGACCCTTCATGCTTCGTCCATATGAGACTATAACACCACCAAGTTCCAGGACATGGACCAAACACACAAAGATCATATTACTAGGCCTGCTCAGTGTTTTCATTAAAAACTTTAATAAGAATATGAATAAGATCCTGTTTTCCAGAATGATGCAGAAATAACAATTCAAGGATCTGTTCTATTTTGCTTATTAGAAAAATATAATGAAAAGTAAGTAATGCAGAACACTATGTTTCACTCAGCTCAACAGCACTCACGTCTCTATCTTTTTAAAGTTTTGTTTCTCAGCTAAACGAAACTGGTAAAAATATGTGGTGAGAACAAGGAAGTTATTTTGAGTTGGCGTCAGAGCTTTATTAACTATAATAATCAACTAAAGAATGATGTTCATTTGGATCTGAAAAAAAATATTCCTATTCACTTCACTGGATAAGCTTTAACAAGAGAGTCGTGGCCATGGTAGCATTTTTACAGAAGCCCTGAAAAAGTATTTTGAACTGAGAAAATTGATTAGCTTTTGTTTTGTTTTTTAACTTGCTTCTAAAGAGTAAAACATGAAGTGCCTGGAGAATATTGCTTTTACATGATAACACATTAATGAGTATAAGCAATGATGTCCAAAACTATATGGAATTAAAACAGCTATTAATTAATTTCATAAGAAGCATGCCAAGAAAAGCATTGGCACAATTTCAAAATTCCTAAGCTATGATCCATTTTAATACCTCCTTCTCACCCATACAAGTTAAGTATTTGATTTAAGCTGTACAGAAGCTTCCCTCATACTCACTCAAACAACTGACTTCATTGAAAAAAGATGTTTCAAACCAAGATCCCCGCTTTCACCTTGCTTGTGTTGATGGGAGCTTGTGTCAAGATGGTTGAATCTGGGGGTATGTCATGCTTTAGATTTTTATTGGAGTATATATTGTTTTCTGTGGCTTTTACATATATTTTCTCTTCTGCCTTAAGAGTGTAGGATCATTTTGGTCGGGCAAAGTGAATCAGGAAAGAGTGCTGCTGGAAACATCATTCTCGGGAAGAAAGTCTTCGAGAACAGTTTCCTAAAGACAGATGCCACCAATGCATGCCAGTGTGAGGAGAGCGGGAGTGAAGGTGACGGATACATCAGCATTGTAAACACAGCAGGACTTCTAGACAGCAATGAGAAACAGAAAAATGATATTTTAAATTGTGCAGTTGTCCATTCATTTCCTGGACCTCATGCAATTCTGTTGGTGATCAATGTAAAAGCCAGAGTCACCGAAGAGGAGAGAGCGGCAGTGAAGTGGATTGAAGATAATTTTGGTTCAGATGCCTCAATGTACACTATACTACTGTTCACTCACACAGACCTGCTGGGGGACAAGACTCTGGATGAGTTCATCAGTGAGAGCGATCATCTACGTCGCCTGAAACATCAGTGTGGAGGAAGATACCATGCATTTAAAAACAACATTCAAGACAGATCCCAAGTCAGGGGACTCCTGGAAAAGATTGAGAAGATGGTGAAGAAAAATGGACGAGAGCACTACACTAATGACATGTACAGGGAAGCTCAGAGAAGAATTGATGTTGCAAAGAAAATATTTGAGCCCCTGTACCAAAAACTTAAAGAACAGCGGTCATTAGTTGAACAATACCAATTGAGCCTAGGGGAAAAGAGAGAACAATGTAAACGCATTGTACCCTGGCTGTCTTGGTTGGTGTTTGGTTTTAGTTTTACCTTTTTTCCTTTTTTGTTGTGGCCAGTTTCTGTCCTCATGGCCTTACTGAGTTGGGTCTCATCGATTTTGTCTGTAGATGACAACTTTGCTTTGCAATGCCTTTACGATTATTAACATCATGATTAAACTATGGACTATGATCAGAAACTAACTCCAGGCCTTTGTTTACATGTCATTTTAATAGTCTTTTATAGAAACAGGATGATCATTGGATTTGGAGTGTGCATGTTTATATGAACACGGTGTATTATGGCCCCAACCTATATGTGACCCCTGCAACAAATGTGTATTAAATGTATAGTGTAATTCTTCTAATAAACAAACTGTAATCCTGTAAAATAAAACCACTGTCTCATTTATTAAAACATTGCAACTATAAAGAAGTTCTCTTTTAGGGTGTTATTTTAGTAATCCAATTATATCTAGTTATATGCTACCTTTTTTGTCATTATAAGGCATTTTGTGTGATGCATGAAAAGAAGTTAAAACAAAAAGAAAAAAGCAAAGCCACTAGATGGCGCCATTACTACCGGTCACAATCGCCCGGTTATGTTTTCAGCTAAACGAAACTGATATCTCATGTCCACTCCCTCGAAAATATAAGTAGATTGAAAGCATTTGTCCTGATAAACCTTCATTGACACGCCTCACCTCAACAGGTAACACAGCCATTTCATCACTGCAATTACCAACAGTAATCTCTGTGTTTTTGGCTGCTCTATACAATATAGACAATACAAGATCAAATAGCAAGATGTTTTGCATCTGGATTCCAGCTTTTCTCTTGCTTTTCCTGATTGCAGCCTGTGTTCAAGATACAAATCCTACAGGTAGATCAGCTACTTTTCATTTGACTTAAATGAAAATATTTCAGGGTAATGGTCTAAACTTCTCTCTCTCTCTTGTCTTAAGAGCTGAGGATCATTCTGGTCGGCAAAACAGGATCAGGAAAAAGTACATCTGGAAACATGATTCTGGGCAGGAATGTTTTTAAAAGTGCAATATCGCCTGTGTCTGTGACCAGGACCTGTGAGAAAGCAGAGAGTGCAGAGGGGGGTAGGCTCATTACTGTGGTGGATGCACCAGGGCTTTATGACACCAACAAAACCAACGAGGAACTGAGAAAAGA
Source organism: Periophthalmus modestus (assembly GCA_019594935.1). Taxonomy (NCBI): domain Eukaryota; kingdom Metazoa; phylum Chordata; class Actinopteri; order Gobiiformes; family Gobiidae; genus Periophthalmus; species Periophthalmus modestus. The sequence continues at coordinate 24,265,352 of JAIEZT010001373.1, forward strand.
CATTGAGGACTGCATTGTCATCCAGTCTGTTCCTGGACCTCATGCAATTCTGTTGGTGATCAATGTAAAAGCCCGATTCACAGAAGAGGAGAGAGCGGCAGTGAAATGGATTGAAGATAATTTTGGTTCAGATGCCTCAATGTACACAATACTACTGTTCACTCACACAGACCTGCTGGGGGACAAGACTCTGGATGAGTTCATCAGTGAGAGCGATCATCTACGTCGCCTGAAACATCAGTGTGGAGGGAGATACCATGCATTTAAAAACAACAACATTCAAGACAGATCCCAAGTCAGGGGACTCCTGGACAAGATTGAGAAGATGGTGAAGAAAAATGGACGAGAGCACTACACTAATGACATGTACAGGAGAGCTCAGAGGAGACTGGAGGAGGAAAGAAGAGGTGCTGAAGAGGAAGAGAAGAAGAAGAAGCAGGAAGAGGAAGAGCAGATCAGAGAGGAGGAGAGAAAGAAGAGGGAGGAAGAGGTACAGCGAATAAAAGAGGAGGAGAGGAAAAAGAGGGAGGAGGAGGAAGAGTGGATCAGAGAGGAGGAGAGAAAGAAGAGGGAGGAAGAGGTACGGCGAATAAAAGGGGAGGCGAGGAAAAAGTGGGAGGAAGAAAAAGAGAGAGTCTGGAGTCAGAAAAAGCAGTGGCAAGAAGAAATTGAAAAGCTTGCAAGGAAGCATAAAAATCAATATTGTAGAGTGATAGCTGCTTCGGTTCTGGGTCTTCTCACAGGGGGATGGTGGACCTCCTCTTATGTGTTGACAGGTTTGGGTGCAGCTCTTGGGTTCTCTCAAGATTGGGAATGGGATTGTCTTTATAGTTTATTTGGGCAAAATTGAAATTTTGTCAAGAGTTAAGTTGACTGGTTAATATAAATGTTCTCTGTCTTTATAAAATATTTACATTGGAGCGTTTTAGAGACTGCCCATAGTAACGTAAATGTAAATGTTAAATGTTATACATAAATTCTCCATCTAATCTTTTTGTCCTTTGAATATGTGTCTCTGTGGTTATGTGTTTTATGTGAGAATCTGTTGTTTACTTTACTGTGGCCTTCTGGGTCCAAGATAAACCTCTCCCACTTGGAGACAATAAAGGCTGTTCTTTGAGATCAATATTTTGGTCTATATGGTGTGATCCTTTTCGACAGCAAGTGTATGGGAAAGGACGAATATCTTAAGATTGTCTAGACACCTAGACCTGTTTAATCTACTGATGCAACAAGAATCTACCAATGACATAATACTGTATCAATGAAACAATGGCAATCCACATCCATTGCTCATGTGCTCTCACAATAGATTTATTTTCCATAGTGAAGATTTGATCA